>CAJNIZ010000386.1:20023-32144 GCA_905231905.1 Symbiodinium pilosum | reverse complement strand
GTTTAGACCCTCAACCCTAACCCTAGGGTTCTGTAAGTTCCCTCAAGCCCTGGTAGGAATCACAGGTTCATCTGGCTCTCAGGGCTATAGATAACAGAAACTCCAAATTAGTATCAGTGAGCTTTTAGGTTGAGTTAGGGTTTAGGGTTCAGGGTCCCCTACTCTCCCTGAAACCTTTGTAGAAGTTCTGCTTTAATCTCGGTAGGGTGTGTTTTTGGGTTGAAAGATGGACTATGAATACCAAAACCAACAGCAGAATGTAGCTTTACTCTAAAATGGGGTTTATGGCCTCCCTATTACAGCACTACCCAGCTGATTCTGAAGGTTACAATAAAAACGTCAAATCAAAACAATAAACCAGCCAAGATGCTGGGCCAGGCTTTAGGCTTAAAGGGGCTAAAGCCTGAACCTAAACCCCAAACCCTAGACCCTAAATCCTAAACCGCATAGCTTGGGGCTCCGGGTTGAGGCCCGGTGGCCATGTAATAGTTTCCCTAAATAGGGGGGACCCCAGTATAGACCTCAACATATTATAATCCGCATTATAGGGAACCCATCAAGGTACCCCTAATTTCGGGAAATCCAAAACTTATCTATCAGAATGATCTTGGAGTTAGAAGGAACGAAAGATGATGAATTTTGCTTTACCCAGGAACCCCTGATATAAGCCCCTGATGACTCAGACTTTTCGATCCTCAACCTAAATCTCTGAATCCGACACCCTAAACCTGCAACCCTAGGGTTAAAGGTTTAGGGTTTGGGGTTTAGGGAGTAAACCCTAACCTCTCCTTGAACACCTGTCCGCTGATCTTCTGAGTTCTCCCAGTCTGCCAAAGGTCACCCATACTGGTTGTTAGTAAGGAATGGAGGCTATAGGAGCCACGAATATGAGCTAGGGTTTAGGGTTTGGAGTTTGAGGGTACCACTACTGGAAAACCAAATGAGAAACAACATGGAAACTCTGGGGAAAATTAGGGACTACACTAAATTTATGGGACCCGTGTATACCTTTAATGGTCCCTTGGTAAGTCTAATGTTGACCGCCCTCATATCATCTCCCATCTTCTCCCATCATATAGTGACGGTCGTTTTTCCATTCCCTCATCCCCTACTAACAACCAGCGAGCAATCGCAAAAGCCACATCGGGCGAAGTGCTCGGAAAAGCGTTCGGGTCGAGTACATAAGCAGGTAGGGTTTAAGGTGGCTTGCATGTGTTGCAGGGAATTTGAAAGACTTATAGAGTCTCATGGGTCTGTAGCGTCTAGGCCCATTTTTTGGAATTTGAAAGCGTCCAGTTTGAAGGAAAAGCGTAGGATACAGACTGAAGATGCGCGGCGTCAGTCCAAGTCGTCAGACCCAAACCTTAAACCATAAAGCCGAGATCCCAAGCCCTAAAGTCAACTACCTGGTACCTTTGAACTGCATTCTTTGTGTTTCAATGCGGCCTTCTGCGAATTTCCAGAGATGTGGTATTGGGCAAGCGCAAAACGAAAAAACGCCCGACATTCGCTCGAAACTCCCGACCTGAACCCTCTACAATTTGTACATACCCTAAACCCTAAGCCCTAAATCCTAAACCCTAGACCCTAAATCGTAAACCCTGAATCCTAAACCCTAAATCCTGAACCCTCGCATGTGCCTGGCTGACCTCGCCCGCTACGGCTCAAGAGCCGCCGTTGACTTGGAGTTTCTTCATTGGTACCCTTAGGGTTTAGGGTTTGGGAACATTACCCCCCAATAATGGAGAACCGAGAGTTTATGGGGAATTAGGTCTTCATTGGGTACCCTTGAAAAACCGTTGGATAGGTTAGGGTTTAGGATTCAGGGTTTAGGGTTCAGGGTTTGGGGTTTAGGGTTTACGGTTCAGGGTTTGGGACCGGGGCATGTGCAGATTCTTCTAAAAGCTCTGGACAGTCTTGGCAATATTTGAGCCACGGTCTAACCTTCTAGTATCCCCCTGAATAAGCCCTCTGATCGTCATCCCCTATATAAACCCCTATATACTACCCCCCCAAAAGGAGTATAGACTATAGCTCATGCAACACGAAATACTAATCTCGACAATGAGCCAATTGCAGTTAAGCCATCAATGAGGAATTCGCTGTTGAAGCCTCAGGACTCTTCATATGCCAGGGTTTCAAAACCCAATTTGAGGCCATTTGGGTACAGTTCCCTATATAAACCACCATTTAGGCTGAGGTCCGGTGAGGTGGCTCTAAACTGCCCAAATCTGATGCAGTCAAAAATGAATTTCGGGCTCCCTCTCCAGGTAGACCTATTTGTTATTGGGACTCCTGTTTTCAGAAACTCCCGCTGGTTTTTCATGTCTTTTCGCTATGGAAACATATCCGGCCAGGCCAGCTTGCTGACCAAGACGCCCCTTGCCCAGAACGCTTAGATCTCACGACCCCCGTGCAGGACTATGGGGGCTTGGGTGTGGGATTGAGAGTTAAGGTCGAAGACTTAGGGCACAAGGAAGATGCAGTTCTTCATAGCAAACATGGGGGGGGTCAACAAAAACAACATGACCTTACTGCCTGTAGGCCTTCCTTCTGACATACTACGATCACAGCATCCTAGGTAGGTCTAGAATCGTTTCTTCTGTCACTTAGTGTAAGATTTCCACCAACCACCATAGGCATTCCTCTGCATCTACCCTAAACCCTAAACCCTAAAGCCTAAACTCTAGTACCTTAAAGCCTACACCCTGAAAAGCCCAGGCATGCATGGGCGTTTAGCGGCTGAACCAAGTAAAGTTATATGGGAGCTTCCAAAAAAATAGGGTTTAGGGTTTAGGGTTTAGGGTTAGGGTAGTGTGTAGGGTTTAGGGTTCCTGTAGGGGTCCCTTCAAAGGGGCTTACTTGAGGGCATACAGGGATGTTTAAGGTTTAGGGCTCCCTTCAAAGGGGCGTAGAGAGGTGATACATTACAGGATTGTGAAATTAGGGATGTATATATACATGCGAGATACACTCAATGTTCCCATATAATTCATGGACATGGGTTCCTCTTCGGGAGTATAATAGGAACTGGATGAAACTGCCAAAGGGACCCCCGTGTCCACCCAAAAAGGTCCGTTAGTAAGCTTAAACCCTAAGCCCTTAACCCTTAATGGTCCCTTGGTAAGCCTAATGCTGACAGTAGCTCACATGGACTAGGACTGTTTTAGGGGCGTCCCTACGGTGGCTGACAATCCTGCATGATCCTAGGTACTATACACCTTGGGAGTTAAATCAAGGTACTACAGTATACTAAGGTCACGCAAATGTGTTAATATCAAAAATACAGGCTGTTCTACATTGGGGTCACCTATCTATGGGGACCTCATATTCTTCCTACAAATGTCTGAATCGACAAGGGCCATGTTACATGTGTGTAATCTTAAACTATACGGGGGACTAGGATATCCTCATCTGAAACACGACTCGAAAATGCCAAGTGAAGAGGAGGAAAAGGCTTGGCTAGTAGAATATCCACCGGGTTGCTCTCGGCTAAGGATTTACAACCCTCAACCCTTTCATCCCTAAGCTAGGGTCCCCAAAAATTACATAACCAAACAGATGGGTAGGGACATCCCTGCGCAACCAACCACCAGAAGGTCGGGATATACCCCAGAAAAGTTCTGTCTTAGTTTGGCTTGTTGTTCATAAGGTAGCAGCCCACTGCAGGTGGGTAGTCTCCCAGAAGCCTTCCCTACAACTCCTCTAAGACATTGAGCTCTCAACCCACCTGCAGTGGGCTTCTGACCTCTGCTCCTTCCGCCTGAACGCCTCACGTCTTAGGGTGTAAGGGTCTAGGGCTTAGGGTTTATGGTTTAGAGTTTAGGGGTTCGGGATTAGAGAACCTTAAACCCTAAACCCTAAACCCTAAACCTTAAACCCTAAACCCTAAACGCTGACTTAGGGATTTAGGGTTTATACACCGGAGGGTTCAGGGCACGGTTGGTCTTGGTTTCCCAAACCTCGACTGGCCGGTGTCAAAGGGCTTCTGTAACGTTCTCTGAGGCAAAGCTGCTGAGCCCCAAAAAGTCAAGCGTCTAGGATCACAGTTTAGGGTTTAGGGTTTAGGGTTTGGGGTTTAGGGTTTGGGATTTGGGGTTTAGGGTTTGGGGGTTTGGGTTTAGGGTTTAGGGCTTCGGGCTTTTGAGCTCCAAAAAGCTCCAGGGTAGGTACTATAGTCATAGACTTGGAGGGCCCAACGGAGGAGCCATTTATCAAGGATCCTCCGCGGCCTAGGAATAAAAAGGGGCCCCCATTGTTAGTATAGCGTAGTTTAATACGGAATCTTGGACACCAATAAAAAAAAGGGCTTAAACCCCTAAACCCCTAAACCCTAAACCCTAAACCCCTAAACCCCTAAACCCTAAACCCCTAAACCCCTAAACCCTAAAAGAAGGGCTTACTGGAAAACCCAACTCTTAGACTTTGGGAGTTCCCTAGGTTGACGGCTAAAGGTCCTACTTCTTACCTTATCCCATCCAAGGAGTATATAGGTTTTAGGATTTGGGGTTTTGGGTTCAAGGTTTAGGGTTTAGGGATCTATAAGTTTTGGGATTTGGGGTTTTGGGGTTAAAGGTTTAGGGCTTAGGGATCTATAGGTTTTAGGACTTTGGGTTTGGGGTTAAAGGTTTAGGGTTTAGGGATCTATAGGTTTGAGGATTTGGGGTTTAGGATTTGGGGTTTGGGGTTAAAGGTTTAGGGTTTAGGGACCAGGTTTGGGAATAGAGGAACCGCAAAGAAAATGGAAATTACCACGTTGTTGGTTAATTATATAGCGGCTACTATTAACATGCCTTCATTCATTCTTGCTAAGCAAAAGGTGGTGGATTGAAGGTGTAGGGGCAGGTCCTGCTTGAGCTAGCGAATTGAAAGTGACTCAGTGTTTGACATGTCCCGGTATGGGTGTTTCCTGCCAAAAATCAAGGCTCCTTGTTGGCAGTCTCTGTCCTCATAGCTCCAAAGGGTCTTCACGTTTAGATAGTTGAACGAAAAAAGGTTTGGGTGTACAACTATTCTTTTACTAAAGCTGTAATTAAATTCTCAAGGAGTCATATTGATCACCATTCAGGCTTCTACA
The DNA here is from genome assembly GCA_905231905.1 of Symbiodinium pilosum. Classification (NCBI taxonomy): domain Eukaryota; class Dinophyceae; order Suessiales; family Symbiodiniaceae; genus Symbiodinium; species Symbiodinium pilosum. Next base: position 27,067 of record CAJNIZ010000386.1, on the reverse strand, counting down.
TTGTAGTACTCCTTGTGGGCCGAAGATTTTGCAGTTGGCAAGGAAATTGAAACTCTAGGCCCTAAAGCATGAACTCTGAACCAAGTGCAAGACGCACGCCAGGAATCATAACGGAAGGCATCCCCTTAGACAAACATTTAGAGTTTAGGGTTTAGGGCTACATTAGGTGGACCCACCAGCCAGTAATAGTGGCTATAAGGGATAGTGGTCAAACATCTCCTGTTGAACCACTGAGGTCCCTAGACGCATCACAGAGGCGCTACCTGGAATTTAGGGTTTAGGGTCCTTAGATGCAAGGAGGTAACAACTCACAACAACTGTCCGAGCGGGCTCCAGTATGCGTGCCCTAGCCGCGTGAGAACGTCCTCAGCATTGGTTCGTCTCGCTGGTGCCCAGCAAGGAATGAGGGAATAGATAACGGTTCCTAGGACAACCTCAGCAACATGTAATTCTACACCCCCTTAACCCCTAGACCGTGCTCCCTGAGAAATACAAAATCAATGTGACCCCTTCCCCCAATCCCTACTAAGCACCAGGTTGGCGTACCCTCCTCCAAACAAACAATGGATCTCACAAAAAGCCAGAGGATAATGACCTCAAACACTTAAACCCCAAACCCTACAGCTTGAAAAGCCCTAAGCGATGTTTGTTTAGGGGAGGGTGATGTGTCAGGGAGCTCCAACGGCTGCAAAGGGCGCAAGGTGATCGTAGCGAGCTTTCGGGAAGTACGGTAGGGGCCTAAATAATTACCAATATCATGTTGAGGTCTATTTGAGGTATCCTAAACCCTAAGCCCTATACCAGAACTGTACACAAGTCCACAGATGATTAACCCTTCTGTGTGGAGTTAGGGGATCCCACGTTTTTTGTTGCCGGCCTTCCTCATCGGACACCTAAGAAATACGGTCACCAATCTTCCTAAGGCATGCAATATACACTACCCCAATCAACGCTCCAAGGATACAAGCAATTCCTACATTGGGCCTTAGAGTCTATAATTAATTATTACCTACAATGGGCTATTTGCATCCCTAGACCCATATGGGGGTTTCCCAAAATTAGGGGTACCATTATGAGGGTCCCAATAATAAGAGCTATGGTATTTTGGGGACACAGACAAGCACATGCATGTCTACGGTCCAGGGATTAGGCTCTGAGCTTCTAAACATCAATTAGGGTTGAGGGTTTAGGGTTTAGGGTTTGGGGTTTAGGGTTTAGGGTTTAGGGTTTAGGGTCTCCCCTTTCTGTGTGGTTTAGGCTTTAGGCCTAGGGGTCCCTATACTACGGGGGACATGCGGGGGGTTATCAAAATTATGGCTCCTTTTTGGGTACCCTAAATATTAGGTGCCGTTTTATAATCCAAAGAGGCGCCGTAATTTTCACAACCACCCGTGGGTGAAGACGGCCAGCTCTAAAGCCCAAAAGGAACCTATAAATCGAGAGAAGCAACTTCCGGGTGCATGCTGGATAACCGTTGTAGTCACCAAAGCCGACGGAAAGTCACGAAATTTAGGATTCGTCGGGTTTAATTGGGATAATAACAAGACTAACGACATGATAAGTAATAGGCAATCACCAAGAACAGAAATTTTAATTAGAGGAAACAGACACAGAGTTAGCTTCACGTGGCGCCGAAGGATGCAAACTTAAACACTGAGAAGAACACCCGTCACGCTGGATACTAAGAATCCTACATGACCTGGGTATCTTATACCTTGAAAAGCATTAGAGTTTGGTAAATGAACTTGGGCCTGGCAGGGTTCTAGCATCAAAGAAGGTCCACATACAGCAGTGCCAAAACTTAGAGCCCCTGCAAGAACTAAAGCCCCGGAGGAAAGAAACCCCAGATAGGGATCACAAAGCTTGGCTTGTAAGTCTACTCATAACCTAACTATAGCCCTACTTAGATGCCTCAGGGGGTTTATTACACTTAGGTTAGAAGTACAATCAAGCAAGCAATCCACCGGAATGCAGGATGCATACTGGGTTTAGGCTTAGGTTTTTTCTAGGGATCCAAGTATACAAACAATGCTTACATTGGACCCTAAAGTCTGTAAATGTTACCTGCATTGGGCGATTTGGATCCCTAGGGCCATATAAATATAAATATATATATACATACACATAATAACATACCCAAAACCATATTCTATCTACTTAGGGGGGATATAGGCTCAGGGTTTAGTTTAAGATCTCCATTGTCCCAAAATAACCCCAATACAACCCTAAGCCTTAAACCCTAAATAGTAGTTTCCAGCTTCTTTTCCATTCTCCCCATATAACCCCAATGTAACCCTAATGTTCCATCTACTTAAGGGGGATTATAACCCTAAACCCTAAACCCTACAGGGTCTCACTTCCTTGCATCCTTTTGGAGCCCAAGTTGCTGCGACAACAATCACAGTGCCATCACAGTTGGCTAGGCTAGATTCCCAGAAGCCCCTAGAGAGGACAGACCCCTGCAGAAAAACCGCATGACTAGGGTTTAGGGTTTAGGGTTCAGGGTTTAGGGTAGAGACGATATACAGGAACCCAAGGTATCCTTGGAGGGTCTGTCCTGCCTGGAGGGCCCCTGAGGATAAACCTGACTGGCAGCAGCGGAACATCCTTGTGGGTGCACCTGGCGGCATCTTGCTTGGCTAGGGCAGAGAGCAGAGGCATAGAGTCGTAGAGGTCCAGACAGTGATGAGTATGATCTACAGATGGGATTGCAATATATGATCCCGGTCCTCCATGCCCTAATCCCCGATGGTATGGTCCGCTGACCCCCCAGCCCAAACCTCTTGCAAGTGCAAACAGTCGCAAAGATGGTGAGTGTCCAGCTCACGATCCTGGTCATAGTCCTCGCTTTTGAGGCCTCAGTTGCCAGCCCCGTATCCGACATCGTTTTTTGAATTGCAAATCTCAACAGTGCCAACAAGCACAGGGATCGCGGATGCGGGGGTCACACACTTCATTTTTGGCTTTGTCCTTGATGTGGCACATCTTCACGGTGACAATAGATTCAATAGTCACAAGGAGTGTGTCGCGGGCGCGATCCACAAAGAAGTACAAATGTTCGGTGTCGCAGGTCTCAACAGTGCCAGTCGCCAGGATGGAGAAAGCCACCCACACCACATGGGGCGAAGCAGGAAAATCCAAATAATCTAAACAATAATGGGGTGACATAGGGTTTTGGGCTTAGGGTTATATAGTTCATACGGTTATATAGGGTTATATAGGGGTTTATGGTGTTATATGAGGGTTTCATCTTTAAGATGTAGGTCTGTTTCCCCAGAGGGTCCAAGTACCCAATAATCTGAAACTTGGGTTTTAGGTAATAGTCATTGTAGTACAGATTTTGGGTAAGTATATGATTCTTAGGTACTCGGACCCTTAGGGTTCGGAACGGTGAGAGTCAGTTATGAGTTAGAAAAATGCAGACAGACGTGTGAGGAACATGCCATCACGGCAGAGGCGCACGGAGGACGATCTGAATCAGCTACCCTAAGGGTCCAGGGACCCAAACAATAGGGCTTTTTACTATAATTCTAATGGTATTTGGGCCCTAAACCCTAAACCCTTTTATTAGAATATTATGGCATTTGGGCCTAAAACCCTATAATTTGGTCCTTGGACCCTTAGGGCTGAGGAAAATGCAGGCCTTCATGCTGCAGGAAGACGGACAATTACAAGGGTTCAGGGTTTATAAGGTTTAAGGCTTGCAGGGTTTTTGGTTTTGAATGAAGGGGTGTAGGGCTTAGGGTTTGGGGTGAGAGAAGAGAAACAGCCACCCAAACCACACGCGTAGCGGGAGGATCTGAAAGACCTCCGCTAATAAGAATGGAGAGGAAGAGTAAGCTGGCCTTTGGTTAGCTAGGAATGCAGGTAGTCCCTATATACCCATTATATTCGTTTCCATGTTCTTTTCCATTCCTTCATTCCCAGAAAACCAAAGGCCAGTAAGGGGAGCAAGGAGTGGTATCATAGGGTCCTGTACTACGGTGGATACAAGAAGGGGTTTCGGGTTTAGGGTTTGCATGGCCGTCAGAACTCTAAACCTCGGGAAGAATGGTAACATAGTATACTGGGATCATGCAGGATGGTTAGCATCAACAGTACCTCCGCCCTGAGGCCCCTAACTGGCCTCATCGAGTTTCCCCCCGTACACCCCCAACTATATCTATATCTATACACATATATATCATATATAAGCACATAAAAATATGGTTATAATGTTTTTGCCCCCATTAAAAGTGACTTTGATGTCCCATGAACCTTCGAAGACATCCACCCTACATACAATCCCCCAGCCTCAAATGAGGCTTGAGTGGTCCGAAAACCCTAAACCCTGAGTCCTAAACCCTAAATCCTTAACCGCATTACTGAAGCCTGACTTGGGCCTGGGGCGTGCAGGGAGGAGAAGCCTAAGGAGAATTGAAACACTTCCCAAAGGGTCCATGTACCTACATCGTATATACTTAGGCCCCAAAGTACCTATATATGAACCCCTCTGGACCCAAAGTATCTACTGGATAGGTACATGGACCCTTTGGGCTTGTGAGTGAGCTCTCGCCCTTAACTGTCAAGCCGGCTGGGAATGGCAGGTACCCTAAACCCTAAACCCTAATCCCTAAACCCTAAACCCTGCCTTTGTGTCACTGGCGCGCCAAGGCGTCTTGAAGCTGGGCCTGCTCGGACGATCTTCTTCAGGGTTTTTGGGTTTAGGGTTTAGGGTTTACGGTGGAGGGTTTAGGATACACAGTCTACCTATCCCCAGTAACTACCTAGACCCTCCAATGTAATTCCTTTCTGGGTTTTGTATGGTTTTTTTGTTAGGACTCTTATTAGCACTACCAAAAAGGCACATTTGAGGGTTTAGGTAACTCCTATTATTTACTTGTCTGGGGCTTGAGGTTTAGAGTCAACTCTTTGGTCAGGCTACACGATTGGGAGTAGGTGGGAAGATCACTACTATCCCCTTAAGTCCGACCGTAGTTTCCTTGAAGCCCCAAACACTAATGCCCCGCGCATACGTAAACTTCCGGACCGAATGACCTCAAGATATGTGCAACTGGGCTTCAGGTTTTTGGTTGGAAGTAGGTTATAGTGATCCAAGTAGTCATGACTGCCCCCGGCAAATAGATATTCCGCATTGTAACATCACAATGGAGTGACATCGTATTGGGAACATCTGTCTGTGGCAAAGGGGAAGAAAGTTGCGCGACTGAGGGCCCCAACCAACCAAATTAGGACGGTGTCGTAATCATTTTGCAGTTTCAGGTCCTCTTGGGTTATCAAGAACTCCTCTCTCAAAAAAGAAGTTTCCGCAACTATGGAACCCCAAACCTAGAGCAGCTAAAGCGGCAGAAGTACGATGCATAGAGGACATCAAGGCAGCCCCATACCTGGGTTTAGGGTTTACTCTCTCCCCCACTAACCAGGGCTAAAAAAGTTTAAGCTGTATTATACACACCCAAAAAGGAAGCCCAAAAAGTGTAAAGTTCTTCTACTGGCTAAGTAAGTTTAGGGTTTTCTAAGTCTTCCTAGTTGGTGCAAGAATTCCTGCATCCACTATAGGACTACCATGGATACTAAAAATCCTGACCCATAGTACCCTAAACCTTGGGAATAATGGTACTATAGTATACTAAGGTCGTGAAGGATTTGTAGTATCAACAGTATCAACTCTTCCATCTTAATTCAGACCTCTAAGAAAAGGGCCCTCAGCCGCGAACCGCAGACATTATGCGAAAATGCAAAATCAAATATGGGATGCTACGCCTAAACCCTACCGAGAGTAACCAAAGCACCCATAAAAATACGGCTTTGTAGGTAATATCTTGGTATCTGTACGTACCTTTTGCAAGGTTCCAAACCCTAAACCCTAAACCCTAAACCGCACTAGGAAGTTTGACCTTGCTTTCAGTCATCATCCGGTTCAATCCTTTCAGGATGTAACCCTAAACCCCACATGCTACACCCTAAGCCCTAAAGGTTTATGGGCTTAGGGAGGCCTAAATCCTAAACCCTAAACCCTATAAACCCTAAATCCTGAACCCTATACCCCCGTAGTGATTGTAGTTGGACTGCTCAGCTTTAATGTCCTTACATAGAGACGCCCAGGTAAAGGTTGCCGGATGAGGTTAGGGTTTAGGGCTTGAAGTATTAGGGTATTGGGCTCAGGAGGAGGAAACGTTAACCCTTGCCACGTTCGGCCCCGTGCCCATTGTCCCTAAAGCCTTAAGCGCTCAAATTTGGAACTTGTCTATAGACTAAATCAAAGCCCATGGTGGCCGCAACGTGGGACTTCCTCAACTCAATTCCTGTATGCTAACTGGGGGAACCCGTCCTTATAGAGCCCAGCTTGGATGTTTGCAGGACTTATAATGCTTATATATATATACCTGTGCTTTGATCCCTAGGTACAATCTGCTGCCTGACCTTGTGGACCCGGTTCTACATAGGAAGTAGGTCGCACGAACCTCGCACCCTAAACCCTATACAACCCTACACCCCAAAACACAAAGCTCTTAACCTTAAAGTGCTCTACCATAATTACATATCTACCCCAAACCCTAAAGCCTGAACCCTAAGCCCTAAACTCCAAACCCTAAACCCTAAACCCCTAGTACTATCCCTACTGGTACCCCTAAGGTCGTACCGCCACAAGGTTCCCCTAATCTTGCCCCGATATGGTACTCATATGAGCCATAATTTGAACTCCTAGTGTCCCCCTTAATTCCCCCTATAGTAGTCCCCTATATTATCAAGGAGTTTAGACTATAGCTCATATGAACCTATGGAGGGTTCTAATCCCTAAACCGCGCCAGGGTTTAGGGTCAAAGGAAAGGGCAGGGGTACCGGTACAACCCTCACACCCTTGATTCCTAGGTTGTGTACCTCCTGAACTTCCTGAACTAGGCAGGTGGGGGGGGGGGCCGGGGGGCACATGGTGACCCCGAACTATAAAAACCGTAAACCCCTATAAGCCATAAAGATATGTAGATACAGAGCATCTCCCATATCTTTGGTCCTGCTCCCCGTCAGTAACAGTTGGATAAT
>CAJNIZ010000385.1:19843-32161 GCA_905231905.1 Symbiodinium pilosum | reverse complement strand
ACACACACACACACACGCACAAAAAAAAAACCGTTGGGGCGAGCAGGGGCATCATTACTGCGCGCAACCCCCGGGCATGCTGCACGGACAGCACCGGCGATGCTGCAGGAACGGTCCAAGCAAGCTGCCTCGGCCGACACCAGCACATTAAGTCCACGGCTCGGACAGCTTACCGTTGATGAGGACCCGCGCCGACGTAAAGAAAGAAGGTCATCCCGGAGTCCACATGCGGGCGCAAGCGTTGCAGGAACAACCCCTCCAAAACTATTAAGGCGCAACTTAGCAGCACGCCGGCTAGATGGCACGAACACCTAATGGTGCACGAGCTCAGAGGGGGCCAACCGCGCAAATTCCAAAGCATCGTCATCGACACGGGGGACTGCATGAGTTTAGCCATCAGGCCCCGGGTCGTGGTCAGCAGGCACATCCTTCAAAACACGCTGAGATTCTGGTTGGGTAACTGGTCAAGGCTACTCGTTGTAACCGACATTGTGCGACGCAAGCGAAACGTCAGCATGCAAACCTTGGGTGTCACCGGACGAAACCTCGACGGATGACGGAACATCCTTGAAATGGCAATGCCAAGCATCAAGGCATGCAGCGCCTTCAACCATCCCACCGCGAGACGCAGGAAACCTCATTTTGACTGGTAATGGGCGACGAGTGGGACCAAATTGACGGGTCGGCGAGGAGAGACCCTGTCCTGCATCTCGAGCCGAGATTGCCAATGCCAAAAAGTTGCCCTTTTTGTTTTACGGATTTTTCCGTCAGCCCGACAGGTCCCAGTCAGTGACAGCAGGAGCGTTTCTGGCTCCGCATGCGTGTCAGCGGCCGGCGAGCTAGCCTCGCGGCCCCATCAGGGCGGGCAGGCGGCTGTTGGGCACATACTGAATGCCACGTGCTTCCGCCACCAAAAATCGCCCAGGGGCGGCTCAGTGCCGCTGCTCGCATCAACACTCGTTGGTGGGAGTTGCAGCAGCAAGTGGGCAAACGCTCGCTGCGCAGCGATTGCCAGCATGCCCATCCAGCGGTGCAAGGACGCTTGGCGGGCGGCGGATCGCAAACGGGCCCGGCACTTCACGCGCCCTGGCCGCGGCGAGTTTTCGCAAGAAAGCCGCCGCCTCCGCTCCAAATCACCCGCCCACTTCCACACCCACCACGACGAGCTTGCACCGGCGAGCTGCCGCCAGTTCCGGGCATGTATCCCGCCTTTTTCGCGTGGCCGCAGCCAGGTCGCGCCCCGCCATCGCGCGTTACCGGCGAGACCAAGGTGGTGTCTACGGCGGCCTGCGCCCCCTGCCAAAGCGGGAGGCCATTGGCCAGCACCTCGATGCGACGCGCGTCGAGCGCGGGCACATCGACGTTCATGTCCCGGAGCAGGACGTTAGAGGCCACGCGTGCGCCAGCCTCCCGGCACACGCGGGCCGCTGCCCATTCGAGCGGCGCACCCCGTGCGCCCCGTGGGGCGGGCCGCACGGTGATCGCCCAATGGGTCCAAGGCGCCGCCGCACCTGCAAGTGCGTGGCGCCACGGGCAGTGGCTGACGGAGTCGCCGCAGCGACAAGACCCGCATGCATGGGCTAGGAAGCCGGAATTCAGGCGCGGTGGGGAGCACCGTGACGGCGTGCGAGCCGCCTGGGCCTGCTTGGGACAGCATCAGGGCGCGTGAAGCCGCATCGAGGTCAGAGAAAAGGCTCGCGCACGCAGATCCATCCAAGCAGGCAGTCGCAGCTCGCGACCATCCACGCAAATGGTCCCCAGGGACTCGCTGAGAATGCTCTGGTGGCGGCTCACCGCCAGCAGTGAGTTCATCCCAGCCCGGTGCTGCATACCCCGCATCGCGCATGCGCGCAGCTGCATGCATCAGCTCGGACACAGCGCTTGCAGCCGGCCCTGCCGCGCACGCAGTCGCGTCAGGGCGCGCGGCCGACACTAGCTGCGGGACTCGGTGGTGCAAAGTCGGCAAGGTGTCTGCCCATGACGCCCAATACGCCGCGCCTCTGGTGGCCAGGACCGATCGGAGGCCTAACCCGCCCAATCGCAGTGGCAGCCTGGCACGTTGCGGCGCTAGGCCGTCAAGTGGGAGAGGCCCGTCGCTGCCGAGGAGTTCGCTGAGGCAACGTGCAATGGCGCGGTCGTGGCCAGCAGCGAACTGCTCAGTGACCGTAATTTAGGGGAAAGATCCTGAGCAAGTAGTTGCTGCGAGGGGCCGCGCACATAAGGAGAATCAACCACGCGCTTTGGAGATCAGGAAGGCTCGGCAACTTATCTAGGAGCGAGTCGTGTTCACAGCGTTTGGCAGCCAGCGCCGCCTTTTGGAATGCAAGATGCCCCACAGGGGTGCCAAGTGCGTGGATTCCTTGTTGCTCAAGAGGAAGCGCGGGATCCCCGACCCACACCGGTGATCCAGCTTGGGCGGGTGGCAGCAGCTGCGTGAGCCCCGGCGGCTCCTCGCCTGCCGCATTCCAAACGCGCGTCCTTCCCAGGTTCAAATCGATGTTGGCATGGCGCTTGAGCGCGTGCTGTAGCACCTGGAAATTGGTGCAAACGCGTTCGGGGTCGCACGTCATGTACGCATCATCCAGGAACGCGTAAAGGCGCTCGTCGCCGTGGAGTTCGGCCTGAGTAGCAGCCGATGCGCCCGCGCTCGACGCGCGTCGCATCGAGGTGCTGGCCAATGGCCTCCCGCTTTGGCAGGGGGCGCAGGCCGCCGTAAACACCACCTTGGTCTCGCCGGTACCGCGCGATGGCGAGGCGCGTTGCCTTTATTGCGATGGACCAAAAGATGGAATTCGAGCCGTTTGGAGCGAAAGATTACAAACTCGCCATACAAAATATCAAGTATTGCACGGCGAAACTCAACAGACTAATGACAGCCATCACGGCGGAAGGAAGACAGTGTAGCTGAGCAGCTCAATAGCGGAGGGAGGGCACAATGCGTGCACCAGCGGCTTCCAAGCGCGCACACGTGGCCAACATGGGATCGTAGCCTCAATGCCGCATGGTCCCAACAGACTTTCACATGTATTTAATATTCAATGAACTTGTGGTCACTACCGACAAACGGGCAACAAAACACTGTCGGACACGCAAATGAATGGCCATCATGCGGGACCATGTTACGGATGACAAGATCACGCGATGCAAGCACCACATCGATGGAAGAACCCAAACGGTGTGTGGGCGCACTTGCAATTCCGCAGTTCCTTCACGAAGCGGATGCCTCAGTACTGGCACGTGTGCATGAGACCGTTCTGGTGTGGGAAGCACGCTGCCTCGAGCGCGGGCACGCATTGTTTGGCTAAGGAGCGCCCGACGAAGCGGCGCAACACATCCCCAACCGCGAGTGCCCGCATGCGGTCATTGGAGCTGCATGAAGCCACAACACGGCCGACCCGGAGCCCTGCCAATGTCGTTTCAGGGATCCCGAAATTTCATAGATTTTTTTTCGGTGACAAAAGGGGGCAGCGGTGGGCGGCAAACCTCCCCATCCGGTGCTCCTTTTCGAAAGGTGCCATCCCACCAAGAGACGACACCAACGTGGCTGCCCGTCATAGCGCAAACAATTTCCGAGAGCCAACAACGCAAACAATGCCACCGCCATCCGCCTTGCCCATACCTGCCACAAACAAAGTGGACTTGCAGCGTACAACATGATCCATTTCCTTTCATTTTTTCTTTGCGGACAATTCCATCCAATTCCAGAATTTGGGAGGAACTTTGGCGTCAGCTATGCGCAGCTGGCCGGCTAGCCGTGCAGGATAGTGCAAGCCCGTGGGCGCGGGCATGTACGGGTGCGGCGCGAATCCGCCATGAAGAGTTTGCACAAAAACTCTGCCGCCGTTGCCCCGCCCAACTCAACGTCCACAAGGAGCGCGTGAACCCCACAATTTATTCTGATTTTGCAGCTGCGAGCCTGAGAAGAAAAAGGCCCCAATTTTCTGGGTGTCCGCGCTGAGCCAGACCACAATCATTATGCACAACGTTAACAGAACATGTTGGTGTCCAAATAGTCCAGTAACAGCAGAAAGCTACGAGCAACCATGCCCCTAACTCTCCCGGCCGCCAGCTGCAGCGTCAGTGTCAGAGTCAAGCCTGAAAGCCCGAAGGTGGCCCATTTCTCATTGAAGCTATCTGTAGCAGCTACAAGCCAATCACCCAGCCCCCGCAATCTGCAAAAATGTTCGATCGCGGACTTCTTTCTTTCCCTCAGATGAATTGCGACAACCTGCGAATGTCCATGGGCACCACCCAGCATGCACGAATACGTTGTCAAGCCTGGGCTGATACATTGTCCCTGCACCGTGCTGGGCAGCTGTTTTCGGAATTAGGTAGCGGCCGGATACACATCAAAAATCAACTGCCGCATCTGATTGTTTGCGCTGCTGCGCGCTTTCCGCGCCGCTTCGCTGCGCAGCGTGTGTGTGGCGTTGGCCGCTATCATCTTTTCCTGCAGCCAAGACGCTGCTGCGATGCCGGTGCCGTTACATGTTTTCACCACTGCGGGATCATACTGACACGGATCTTGCAACAGTTTTGCTTACTAAAGTGACAAGCCGAGGTCGGAGACCGTAGCCGAAGGTGTGCCGGTAGCATCTACCTCGAGCTGCTCTGTGCACTATGCTGCTGCTGCTGCTGCTGCTGCTGCTGCTGCTGCTGCTGCTGCATCTTTCTTTGCCAATGAGGTCGTCCGACGTTCATTAAACTTGCTGGTGCTATCTGGCAACCCCCACGCTGCGCGTCCATTGCATTCGCCTTTTCAGTCGTGGTGCCATGGACGATGGTGGTTCTTAATAGCGCTTCCTGCTAACATTCAGAATATGTTGTACGTGTGTCCAGATTCCGTCATGCGTGGCTTGAACGGGCGAAGCGAAACGTTTCAGTTGCTTAGCGCAATTTTGTTTTCAGGTCTCCGGCGCGTCCGAGCTCCTGCGCCCCTTCTGCCCACACAGCCGGTGCCTAGCATGCAACCAGGAGGGTGGTGGCATTGCGCAAATTATGCACCCGCCATTGCGTTCGGATCCCTGCCCGTATAACCCCCAAACCATACCCCCCAATGCCTGCAGAGATCCGTGCATTCCAAGCCCCTGACCCACGCCTGCTCCCTTGGCAGAGGCCTGGTCGGAGCTGGACGCGGATCAGTTGCAAGTCCATCGTGCATGACGAATGAGCACGTGCACATCCCCTGTGATGAGGAAGATATCCACTCCTGCACTGTGTAGCGCAGCAGCCCGCTGATCCGGGCGTCGGCTGTGCGTACACGAACTGTTCGATCTGTTTTTGATTTTGTTGAAACCGCTGCAAATGTCACATGCGAGTATGCACCGCCGGTGTCGGCCGTCCGGCTGGCAAACAGCACGCTCCCAGCATCGGGCAGCATTCGGCCCTTGAACAGTTGACATGTCGGCTTGGGACGGGCAAGATCCACCAAGCACGGAAGCATAGACAAACACACCGGATGCCTTAACAACGCCACAACCACATCCGGTTCTAAGCAATTGATGGCCAGCAGCTGGAGAAGTGGTAAATGCCCATGACCGCATCAACTCGGGCAGAACGCAAGTTCCCGCACAAAGTTGGGATTCCATGTCCGCATTGGGTGAACAGCTTGACCGCTCGGAGGGGAGCACACCAAGCCTTCCACATTTCATCCGCTGAGAATTCCCTGTTGTTCACCATCGCACATTTTTTTCGAGAGGGCGGGTTGTGCTTGGAAAACTTCGTGAACTGAACCGTCATGCAATAAGGCATCTGTCCAGCACTGTGGAAGGCGTAGTCCCCCCAATTTTGCCCAAAAAATCCCCTCCACCGTTCTTTACAAAGGATGCTCGTCGCATCCATGAACATGTGCGCGCGGCGTTGTCTTTCACGAAAATATTCGCAAGGTCTCCCCTATAGTGACCATAGCGTCCGAGGGCCCTTAAGAGCACCTTTAATTCGACAAAATGCCCATCTCCTCTGACGTGCCGCTCAGCCTTCGCCACCAGCACTTGAAGTCTGCATTCAAGGTTTCGAGTTCCGGCAAGGACAAGGATTCTGAAGGATAAGCTTCCAGGTTTGCTTTGGCCCCTGATGGGCATCAAGCATGTGCAAAACCAACCCTCCAGGATCACTCTGTCAAGACTCTGCTCTTTTAGTCCGGATGGACCACCCAAAACGGTTTGATCTCCCACTGAACCAAAACAACTAGAAGGCAATTTACGAACGAAGGACCCTCCTCAGAGCGGGGACCCGGAAATGGCTTGTCAACTCTATGCGGACATCAGACACTCATACCTCTTTTTGGCCAGAAGTTTCTGGGCAGTCCTCAAGAAGGAGCCCCGAAGCCTTGTGCTTCCCCACTGTCCCTGCCCCACCCTGCCTGCCCCCGGAATCTTGGACCCTAGATGGTGCTCGACTTCGTCACTATGAGTACCGCAAATGATTAGGCCGTGATGCTGGCCAGCTCCCATGTGTCACACCAAGTCGCCAAGTCTCTCACAGAAGATGTTTCCAGCACCGGCTTTAACTATGCACAGCAAACCATTAGGAGAGTGCATCCGGCTCATTTTTGTCCTCGTTGCATGTCTTGGGCCAGTTCTAAACGCCGGCCGCAGATGAGGTGGTACTGGACTGGATTGGTCACCTACTGATATCACCAGATCGCCGCCCGCTACTTAAATGGCCAAATAGGTAAGCAAACCTAAGCCCGAACCCCTGCACCCCAAACCCCCAAACCCTCAACCCTGAACCCTAAACCTGGTAATGTGCTCCATCCTGTTCCAAGAGTGTGGCAGAATGCAAGGAGTCAAGAAAACCTGCAGATGTGTGGATTAACATTGAATCGGAAAAGAGCTGTAGCCTCAAGTCCTAGTATCCACCTAAATAACCCCAGGATTTAAGGGTATACGGTCAAATCACCTAGTGTCCCATGTGTCCCCCTTAATAACCTCCATAATACTCCCCTAGATAATCCCCTACCCCCTTTACCAAGCTTAGACTATACCTCAAATGCTGTGCGAAGATGCCCTGCTTGTGAACTCTCTATTGTTCGCCGAGCTTGATCCTCGTCAAACATGTACGAATCAAGAGTATTGTTGCAGGGCCCGGCTCAGCGTCCAGCGTTTTAACAAAAAGCCATTTGTCGCTTGTACAAGCCTGAAGGGAATTAAATTCGGAGAATGTTTCAGGAGACATCGCTGCATTTTTTATGTACCATGGAGGCTATACGGCTATACTATACATTGAAATAGAACTCTGCGACCTGCATGTTCTAGCACGTGCATCTCCGGTTGTGTTTGCAGAAGATGGCGTTAAAAGTAGTTGGCCAATCCGATCCCAAGCAGCTGCGCGCGGCTACCGCGAAGGTGTATTTGGCGGGCCCTCAGCACAGCTCAAAACTGTCTGTACATGCTGTTGGTTAATTTCATGAGCTTATACACAAAGTATGTACAAAGCTGACTCTTCACTTTGGTCCGCGAGCCAGATAATTCAGCCCCAAGTCTGTTTGTGCCGTGTGATCTTGGGGCTGACGAATTCGCGTGGTGATAGTCTGTCCAAAGCCTCAAATGGGCAGAACATACATCCAGACCTGGCAAAGGGCATGGTTGCTCCATGCGCCAGTCTGCTTCAGGCTTAAAACTGGAAGATGCACGAATTTCTCACAAAAGTGGAGATGGAACATGCTGAGCACGCCTTCTACTCGGCAGCTATTCAGCTATTTGCAGTCTTGGCGTGCTTCGTCTCAACAATCAGCAACCCACCAAACTCATGCGACGCAAATTCCGTTGACTTTTGCACGAGAGCGCGCAAGTCATTGATCTGCTTCTCGCCGGAACCTGATTGTCGGTTCCAACATGCACAAGCGCAAGTCTGACTACATGAATCGACGAAGCGCGAAACCAGCAATGAGGGCATGACCATGAGATGGCATGAGCACAACCATTGGGAGTTTCGCAAAATTGGGTCCCTATAGTCCTTTTGTGAGGATTGTAAAGTATTGGGGTCTAAATTGGGGTCCCCGTATTTTGGGAAACTGCCCATTCGCTGCTTAGAAATCTTCAGCTACAGACTTCTGCACCTTCTTACTCAGACACCTCCTCGTTTCCAGAGGCGCAGCACTGGCATGAAATCCCTGCATTACGAGCGTGGCTTTAGGATTTAAGGATTTTTTACAACCCCTAGGATTTAGGGTTTAAGGTTAAGGGTTTCACTGTAGCAGTCCCTACATCACATAATCCCAACACATAAAGTCATCTCCAACTGTTGTTGCATCCCCTAAACCCTAATCCCTAAATAATTGTTGCAACTCTCTTTTAACAATCGAACCTGGGATGGTACAGGGTTTAGGGTTTAGGGTTTAGGGATGCGTTCCCTCGCTCCCCACTAACCAGAGGTAACTTAAGCTGAGCGGCTTGTTTCACAGCGGTAGGGAAAGCCGAACTTCACAAAGCGCAACGGTGGCTGGCCCTGCCCCACGGCGGGTTTCGGGGGCCTAGCTTGGAAAATATAGAGATGTGAATAATGCTTAAGGCCAAGCAAATACCAATAAAGCAAAATCCAATGTCAAAGAAAAAATCGAAATCAAATGAAAACTGGCTCGTATTCCACATCGGCAAGTATCAAGACAATGGTGTACCGGGAGCACGAAAGCATACAGCGGACATTAGACAAGAAACAAGCAACACACAACTGAACCCACAACGAGAAGCAATCAAGCAATGAAAAAGCGCATACAAGAACGTGCAAGGAAACGTAGTTAGATCCTCGAATGATCGTTTTGTCACCGGCCAATGTGCGGAGCAGACCATTGCTTAACTGATCTTCTGGATATGCTTTGCACACTATGAGCAGAAGCGATCAGCTGTCGAGCGAATGTTCAACAGAATACTTGTAACTTTGCGTTAACGCCATCCTTTAAAATGTGCACGCACATGATTCACATGACCTTGCTCATACTCGCAAGAATTTGCCTCAAGTACTCGTGGCAGAATGAAGGACATCAAAAAACCTCGCCCACCCAAATATACTTCACTTTTTGTATAATATCATATACTATAATGTGTAGTATAATACAGTATAATATAATATAATATACTATTATATAGTACTACTTGCGGAGCATCTTCTGGTTTTGATGGTGCTCCTTTGCCTTGAAGGGAGTCATGTCCACGGCAACCACCGCTTGAGGACTCAGCAGGCCGGGAGTCTTCCACAGCATCTCGAAATAGTCCACCATGCCCTCCTGCGAGTTCCACATTCTTGGGTTGGGTACGGCCCCCACCCAACACTAGACAGTAGGGGGTGAAATTACGGGCTGTAGACATGTATATATATATATATACATATGCACATACACTTCATGCGTTTAGTGGGGACAGTGTGCCATGCAAATCACGGTCACCAAGCGCATGGCAATTTAGCTCTAAACTGGGGCTCGAGTGGTACCCGTCCCTTCTCAGCAATCCACCTTTACATCCCCCAACCCTAAGACCCGTTTCGTCTCGGATCTTTTTCCAACTGCACAGTTGACCCTTTAAGGGTTTCGAATTTGGGTTAAGCCCTAACCCCACCTTATCTGCATCAATGATCACGAGGTCAAACGGTCGGTTTTTGGTAGCCGCACACAAGCGCTGCAAGGACTCCTCAAATGTTCTTCGGGGGCTTGGGCTACTGAAATCTTTCAATACAGGGATCTTTCATGGACCCACTAAAAGCGTTACAGGGATGTATTGGTTTGCGGGCTTAGGCGTCTCTAGATCAGGTTACCTTTTCTGGCTGGTGACATCAGGGGAGCCGCTTCAGGGGTAGACAGAGCAAACAGCGTGCGTCGTGTCATGGCACTTTACTCACCCGACGCATATTGAACATGTCATGAAAGGACTCAAAACAAACGCGGCAACCTCAAACCTGCCTTCTGCTCACCCACACACATGTTGATCCTGCTGTTCTGTGACTGCTACCATTCACGCAGACGTGAAGCCACCAACAAAAGAAACACTTGGGTCAGCAAGTTAAGTTTGCAGATCGCAATTACGCTGCATCCTTTCACATGAAAATTTGATGAGAGTCTCAATGTGTCTCTGCGGAAAAAATCGTGTACGGTACGATCCTCCTTGACACTCTTCTTCACTCACCCTGTGAAGATTGTATTTGCCATGTTCTTTTCCGCTCGATGTCTATGTCCTGCGATTTTTCCAGTATACCCCTACAGAATCCTCATAATGCCCCCATAGAAACCCTGTAATCACAGCCAAGCAACCCTGGCCGGACCCATCATGGTCTTCGCCCGCATGAGCGCGGGCCCGCCGAAGTGGCGGCCAAAGTTCACCACGAAGGGGTCCAGCTCCAGGGACAGAAGCCTTAGGTTTTGGGGTTTAGGGTTTGGGGTTGTAAATTCTAAGGTCGTAGGGTTTCGGGCTGCGAGGCTTCGGGGTTTAGGGTATAGGGATTTATGGTTTAAGATTTTGAGGGTCCACAGCATCGCTGGGGGACAGCAATGGCCTTTGTGTGGAACCAAAGTTGTACTTCACAAGTGGGGAAGGAGATTGCACAGGCAGAGTGCAAGTGCACGTACTCGAAACACCACGCAGGCCAGCAATTTCTGCATCGTCCCCTAATTTTCATTTACGGGCGGTAACCCGCTGCGTACCTAGCAGTTTCCACTGTCTTTTCCATTATCCCCATATAACCCCAATGTACTATAGCAGTTTCCATTTTCTTTTCCAGTACCCCCACATAATCCCTATATAACCCCTATGATCCTTGACTGCAAGCTTCCAAGAACAGGCAAGCGGCTCTCCGTCATCTTGCAGAGCTTCAGCGAGCGCCAACGAACCTGACCGGCAATGAAGCTGGCAAATGAAGACCCTTTGATCCATGGCCGGTCATGACTTTAGGACTTCGAATTTAGATTTATTTTTGGGGAAATCTGCAACATCTGCATCCCGTGATGTGAGCCACATCGCACCAGTGGCTCTCTTATCCCAAACCATGCGTGCAACCGCTACATGCTCCCCATTACCTCCTAAAGGGCTTTACATGGTAGTGTCCCGAAATAGGGGGACCCTAGCATGGACCCTAAAATGCTATGGCCCCTATTATAAGGCCCCCCAAAATGGTACTCCTAATTTTAGGCAACCCCAAACCCTGAACCTTGAACCCTATATAAGGCCTATATAACCCCATAAAACCCTTACATCCCCCTTAAGGGTGCTTGGATACAACTGCATGGCCTACGCCCACATGTGCTTGGATACATATAAACCCAGTATACGATAGTAGTTTCCATTTTCTTTTCGATTATCCCCATATAACCCCTATCAAACCCTTTAAAACCCTATGAAACCCTTTAAAACCCTATGAAACCCTTTGAAACCTTATGAAACCCTATGAAGCCCTATAAAACCCTGTAAAACCCTATAAAGGCCTACGCCGCAGAAGCTGCCAATCTCCAAAACGCGCTTGGCCTCTAGAGCCGCTTGCTTAGGGGGAGCTGAGATCATACGAGTTGTGTTGGGGTTATATGGGGTTCTATATGGTTTATAAGGTTTTATAGGGTTTTATGAAATTTTATAGGGTTATATGGGGATCATGGAAAAGACATGGAAGCTACTACAGTATATTGGGCTTATATGGCTTGGGGGCTAAAGCTTGGAGTGGACCTCTGGTAGCAGGATTCCATGGGGAGTTTGGAGGTTTTCCTTAAATCCTCGGGGGGGAAGCTCTCGCGTGATGAGGCAAAATTTGTGCCATGCTGCTGACTGAATTGCCTTGATGCCTGGCATATTAGCTGATCTTGAATTAAGCTTATCAGTAGCATGTCTGTAATGCCCTAAAATTGAAAGGGAGCGGGCTTGCATTTGCACTGTTGATGATGCACGTCCATCATTCTGCACGGTACTGTGAATGTAAGACTGGCGCCCTGGGCTTCAATCTTCGCAATAAGTGCGTAAGTATCTGTGATGGCGTCCTTGACAAAAGCTCTTCAAGCTCACACATCTTTCATGACTGATAGCATGCATTGACAGATGTGGACACAACGTACTAGACAACATCTACCATTGCCACCATCGATGTAGGGGCTTCCATAGTTTGAGGTGCAAATGTACACCCCAACGTACTCCGAAGATGGACTCCTAACCATTGCAAACCCCAACTACCCTAAACCTTATAAACCCTGAATCCTAAGCCCAAAACCCATTGGCCTGAGTGGACTTCACGAGCCACTGTAGCAGGGCACAACGGTCCTCGCTGGCGGACCACCTTGGGATTTGCAAACGGAAAAGCAAAGCGACCCCAGACGCTTGCCTTAAGTAGGGATATATGAGCTACAGTCTA
>CAJNIZ010000385.1:0-19743 GCA_905231905.1 Symbiodinium pilosum | reverse complement strand
TAGGGCTTAGGGTCCAAGTACCCAAGAATTGGGTACTGTGGATTTGGGTAGTAACAATTTGTCGTACGAGTTTCTGTTGGGTACTTGGACCCTTAGGGTTGCTATAATCTGTGAAGGTGTGTAATGTGTAAGAGATCCGTTGTGTGGATCTTCTAGCAAGTCTGGAGAGCTGGAAGCTGTTCATAATCAAGTTGTTGATGACCCCAACAACAGGCTAGGACCCTCCTAATAGATGTCAGTTGGCTACTGCCCCCACCGTGTAACATTCCATATTCGGGGTCATATTAAGGGCTATGTAGAACTATATTATAAATACGTTACAACTGATACAGAATGGGCAGTACCCAAGATGTCAGTCAGGATGCGTCAAAGACTAAGTGATGATTGGACAAATCTAGATCCTAGAAAGCTCGATTTTGAATGCTAGATTGCACACAAAGACTTGGCACTGTCGATGTATTTCAGGGATGCTTCAACTTGCAGGACATCACACATGAATCGCTGAACAGGTGGATGTCAAGTTCCGTCATCCTACAGATGGCATTTTGACCATTGCACATATGCTGTGAAGAATTGTAGGCTCGAGTGACGGCTGAACGTGCTGGGCGCCGGCAGAACGCATACGGAGGGAATAAGGGGAATATAATCCTTATAGAATCCCTGCAATATTTGATATATTCCTCTATTCCCTACTAAACCCCCACTAAGGTAAGCAGCACAGAATAAGCAAGCTCATTGCCAAAGTACCTGAAATCTACAGGGCTTACATACTGCGGGTTAGGAGATATGTACATATGTATATATAGAGATTTTATAAGGATCGATTATATCACCTCATTCCTTACTGAGCCCCCATAAGTTTCTTCAGCCTAAACCCTCGCCGGAAATCTTACACCCTATGAAATATCAAACCCGATCTTCCAACCCCGTGAGGCAGCCGGCTCCGCTCTCATTTGGATCTTGGTGAGGCCCTCCTCAAAATTCCTCGCCCAATCCTGTTCAAGCTTTAAAGAATCTAGGATTTGCCGGCTCCCTGCAGCTTAGCAGACTGTTCACAACAATACCGATTGGAGGTGTTGTTTCGATCGGGCGTTCTTCCATGCGCAGCAAAATATCTTCGCACGTGCAAGAGGCAGCAGCAGCAGCAGCAGCAGCAGCAGCAGCAGCAGCAGATGAGCCCGTTGAACCACTGCACCACAGGCCCATGATTTCGCCAGAAAAGGAGGAAATCTTGGCATATCTCAGGGCAGGGAGCAGGTCAATATTCATTATAAGATCAGACGCCAGAGACTGAAAATGCCACATTTTGTGAAATACACACCAAACCTCCTCGCGAACTGCTCGGCGCAGCTCTTCCATTGCAGACACCTCCTGCAATTGGCTTCCCGAACCAACATGCAAACACATGCCAAGGCATGCTTCAGATGGAGACTGTGCACCCGATACACTCAGCCAACAACTACTGATGCGCTTCCTACGAGGAAAGACGTGAAATTCATGGCGTTAAGGAAACATTGAGGTGACAGGTACTCTTTCGCGTAACCGCAAACTCATTGATAATATTAGTGGGAAATCTTCTTGCTACTGCTGTTGTCCAAGGTACTTCTTGACAAGCGGCATGAAAAGTATGTATACTACTCCGACCATTGCGAACATTGTTGCTGTTGATAAAGGACGTCTTGCACCACCTGGGAGCTCTGGATTACTGTACATCAACAGCATGAACTTCGCAATCCTAAACCCTTAACCCTATTACAAAGTGAGCCGGATCCCCGTGATTGCTCTAATCCAGACGGAGCCACCGCAACCTTCGGAGCAGCCCACGCTGGGGACGCCTCAAAGATTTGGGCAGGGAATCAGAGTAGAGTTTAGAGGATTTAGAGGTTTTGCCGTTTAGGGGTTTAGGGTATTGGGGTTGAGGGAATGTAGGGATTTTGGCTTTTGGAAGTTTGGCAGGTTAAAAGTTGTTGGTGGGTGCGCGGTTTTAGCTCACAAGATCCCAGCACCCAAAACCGGGGCTTTGGATTTTTGGTTTCGTCAAGTCGTCAAGTCCAAAATTTGGGCACTTGGACCCTTGGCTGGGTTGCTGTTAAGGAACTTAGATTAGCTAGGGTAGGTTTGGGGGCCCTGTAAAAATAAACTTTGATGGCTTTATAAGGATTATATAGGGATCAAGGGTAATGAAAATCAAATATGATTTTTCAACCTACCCCTGTGAAGTTTCTATGAAGAGGAAACCCTATTATTTAGGACATGTTCATATTATGCTAATGTGATTGAAATTCCTTAGCAGCAAGCCAGCTTAGGGATCTATATCATATTGCAACATGCTATCATATACTAGGATGTATACCCGGTTGGGCTTAACCTCGGGGTGAGGTTTCAGATCCGGCTGTGTGCTGAAGGAACATACACCAGGTTCGGACTTGAAACTATTTGATGTCGTGCCTGGCTCAGGCTGAAGATTGAGGGTTTCAAATGCACATCTTCAAGTTTAGGTTTTGGGGCTTCAAATCCAAGTTTCATGGGTGAGATGCAAGGCTAAAGGTTTTAGGTTTCAAGTTTGAGGACTAAGCTTCAGACAATGCTTGCCGTATTGTGGGCTCTGCATGCTCTCATCCCTGTTTGGAATTGCCCAGCATACCATCAGGATCCATACGCCCTTGTTTGGAAGCCTCAACTACAAACACAACTGACATCCACAAAACATGAACGAGAGTTGGAGACTCGGCAATTTATCAACCTTTCCCCTCCATGTTTTTTTAGACTTTAGGCGACCCATTTCACGTTCTCATCATTGCCCATGGCGTGGTGTCAATAAAATTACAACATTTGGCAACCTTGGTATCTGAACCAAACCACATTCCACCCTGAAAGTTCCCTTGCTTCAGACTTTCCACTTTTGAAAAAGGCCGGGCATGCACCACAAACGTTCCTGAAATCTCTGGAAGACGGCTGGCCATACTATGGGAAACTCACATCTGAACAGCTATCTTACGAAGACTTGCTTCAACGTGAGCGTTAAAATCTGTAGAAGCCACATTTTTGTTTTGCGGAATCTTGTGAAGAACTCAAGAGTGTCGGGAAACCTCCCTAATCCTTCCACACTTCAGACAATTAAACAACCCCAAACCCTGCACCCAAAACCTCAAACCCCAAGCACCCATTCTCCTGAGCCATCCAAGGCTCTGCCACGGAGTAGACGTTGGGAAACGTCTGTAGCGCATGGGCACCGCTGGCCAAGCTGAAAGCCTGAGCACAACGAATGTGATTTTTTCGTGAAGCTGGGTTTCCCAAAAGCGCCGTTGGAAAAATCTCGGCCACAAGGATTTGAAGATTATGGACCTGCTTTGGAAGCACCCAAGTCTCACAAGGAGAATGTCATTGCATTGTATGGAACACACTGACACCTCCAAATTCCCAAGTATGCCGACATATGGGTCTCCACAACTGATGAAAGACGGCCCATCTTGATGACTGACGAACAACTTGATTTTTCAAATTGAGGAGCAGATTAATTCCAAAACTACTGGAAACAAGCAGCACCAGCGGTACATGTTGCTTGCATGAAGAAACGGGTAATGCCAGAAAATTGATGATCGCAAAGGTCGAAACAAAAAGTTTAGCTATCTCACAACCTAAGTGCATTTCATGCAAGGTCTTCTTCATGACTTGCGCCAAATGTCTGCAAGTACTTTTAATGTAAGCAAGCCACTGTGCGCGCCATGCTCCGGGTCGAGGCACAATGACGAGGGATACCACAACACGCTTGAGATAAATCCTGCAAATCACAGCGGCAAATAACGGCCAGTTGAACATGCAGCACTGTCCACTGTACAGCAGCTAAATCACGCCGTCGCTTCAATCATGTTTTAATGTTCCCATGTGCATTATGTAATACTGAGTTCAAACCCTACAAAAAAAAAAAAACCTGCAAAAACAACCGTCTGGGAATCTGAGAACATGGGACTCAACTCCAAACAATCTTCGTGCAGCAGGCATACGCTACTTTGAAAGTCAATTTCTGGTTGGGGCACCGCATGTGCCGCTGGTATTTTTTGGTTTCCACAGCTGCAATCCTGCGCATCCTGTTGGGTTGCTACTGAGCTACTGTTTGCTCAACTGCACCTCTCCTATGCTGGCTCCTGCCAAAAATACAAATGCTTGAAATCCCTCCTGAACAAACTCGGGCAGACGCTCTATCAAGGTAAACTTCATTGTTGCAGGCAAATTCCAATGCTCAAAGCAAGCTAAAATAAGCATCCTCTGGGCCACACATGCACTCGACAAATCACGGATAAAGCCAGCAACGTCCATTTGACAAAGGAACGTGTCACGGGAAAGACCTTGGCCTGCATTGGCCAGGCCAAGACATGTCTTACCACTGTTCTGATCATAGTAAGAAACATTATTAATAGCAATAATAAGAATAATACTACCGATAATAACAAAGAACAGCTTAAACCTGAAATTTGGACATTGAGGATTGCGGGCGCACGACGAATCCGGGTTCCAATTTCACTCGGATGCATCAATTCTTGATTGTCTGCATGCACGATGCACCTTCACAATATAATATAATGTGTCCACATTTTCCCTTGTCCCTGTCTATGTCTCGCTCTCTTTCGTTCTGGGATTTAAGGTTTGGGTTTGGGGTTCAGAGTGTATTAATACACTTTGGAATTGTCGTGGAAATTTTCGAGTTGAAGGTTTGTGCCTTCCATCATCTCAATGCTTCGTGTAAATGCTGTTTCTCTGAATTACTGTCTCAGATTTGCTATTGAAATCGATCTCAAACCAATTTTGCTGGAAACGTAGGCATTATCATGAATTCCATGTTAAGAATCTATCAAGTATCCTTCAAGAGTAGAAACGGTATCGTGACTTGTACTCCACCAAATTAACCCGCACTTGCCTGGCAAGAAGACCAGCGCCATGTTTACAAAATATTGGTTTACAACAAATATCTTGCACTTGTGGCATTCGCTTGGGTTGAAAGAAGCTCATAGGGTTCGACATTTTTTTTTGTGTGGGTGGGTGAAATCCATGGCCCCACACAAAATCAAAGCGACCAACGTTCAGACAATCACTATGCTGCCTCTGGCAAAGGTACCTATGCGCTGTGATTCCAAGTTGGATATTTGTATATGCTTTCATTTCAGAGTGAGAATTTCTAGAACTGAATACATGTATTGTATGCAAGCACAACTGTTGGGGTAAAACGTGGATGTGATTGTCTTTAGCGTGCTGTTGGGGACTGCGTTTGCATGACTGTTGCGCGTCACGCAGGCTGCTGCAAGGATGATGTGCTTCCCTTCTTGCAGTCTGTGTCTCGAGCAATTGTGCGAATGGAATTGCAGTTTGCATTTTGTTAGAAGGTACATGAGTGTGTGTCGATGTGCTGTAGTGACATGAAAACCAGGTTGATTGAATGACTTGGAGCTCACTTTATTTGGCAGTGCGAAAGCGCGCTTGCGGAAAAAAAGCTGTTGAAAAATACATGCTTGATGCCTCCAACAGAAGGCTTGGGGAGTTTGGGCAACCTTTTGCACGATTTTTGTGGGTCATTCCTCGATCCTCCTCGATTTGGTGGCTGCTCAAGAAGCCCATCTGGGCCAAATCCCACGAAGGTCCGCAATCCCGATGAAAATGGATTGTTTAAACCACCCCCGGAATTTCAGTAAATTTGCAGAAAACTTTGAAATGCTTGGAATGCAACCATTTTGAGGGGAAAAAAATGTGAATTTGAAAACTCTAAAGTATTGCGAAAGTACTGAGCTTGAAGATTCTCCATAAGAAGGAAGGAAACAAGCTGCGTGCAAGAGCCCATCAAGGGAAACTGATGCATGCGGGCATACAATGCCCAAGGTGCAAAAAAAACGACAAAGCAAAAAAAACATGCTGGGTGGTTTTTGCCTGGGTCCTGATGACTGCGGATTTGCTAACATGTCTGAAAGGGTCCCCATTTGACTGCGCAGCAGCGCGCAACGCGCTCGCGTTGCCACAACAAAGGTGCCGGCATAACGAATTTACGCTTGCACAAGTTTGCAAGTACTAAGTTCGGTGCTTGCGCCGAAAGGCCCCAAGCTTTTGAAAAACGCATTCAGGCGCACCTTGGTAGACGGTAATGCCGTTGCGCATGACGGTCATCCAGATGCCAGATGCCAAGAACGTTGACCCCTTGAAAGGATCGGCACGCAGAGTATGGAACTGCAGGCGAACAAATCGACTTTTCTCAAATTGTGCAACTGCTGAAGCCAACAGGCAACCCAAGTTTTTGGGTTAGGGACAGGACGAAACCCCTACCTAGGGAGTGGTGCGTGGGTCAATGTTGCAGGGCAATGGCAATGATGAGAAGAGCTGGCACGAAAAGAACCTGCGGTTTGAAAGCTGAAGGCGACGCAACGCTCAATAAGGGTTCGAGACCTGTGGCAAGCTCACAATGTGTAACCTGCATGCAAAAAAAAAAAAATGTGTTCGGGACAGGAACTAAGCCCTTAACTGAGGTGCGGCGGGTGGGTTTGACTTTTTGGTCTGCAAGCACAACTATGAACCAAAAATGCAGCATGACCCAACCAAGGATCAAATGGCGCGCAAACATATCAGGGTAAAACGTAAATGAACTCGTCCACTAAACGTTCTACCCCAATAATCCGAGGACCGGATTATTTAAGGGCCCCCCACCCATGCCGCCAGAATAAGAAATGGAGAGCGCCAGATTAAAAAAGATTGGGGCTCTGGGACCTCTCGTACAATGTGAATAGGAATGTACTGAATCTCTATTAGAAATCCAGAAGAAAAGCATTTTTGGGTCGTTGGGGCGCTTGGAACTCTATTTGAAAAAAAAGATAGGATTGGAATTGATTTAAAATTGGAAGTAAATTCGATTTCAATTGATTTTCACGGAACTTAATTCGATTTCAATTGATCCCAAATGGAATTTAATGCAATGTCAATTGATTTCAAATGGAATTTAATTCGACTTCAATTGATTTTGCTGGAATTTAATGCGATTTCAATTGATTTTTTGTGGAATTTAATTTGGTTTGAATGGTTTTGAAAGGAAGCATAATCATATTTCATTTGAATTTAAATGGAATTCAATTCAATTTCAATTCATCTTGAAAGAACTTTTAAATTGATGTCACATAGGTTTCTAGCGGAATTTGAATTGATGTTTGAAGGAGTTCTAAATACCCGCAGGCTTGGCAGAATTAGTTTCTACTAATTTACTGCGGTCCCTTTTCCAAATCTGGTTCGGGGTGCTGTAGGACAGCCTTGGTAAGGGGAAGCGCGCATATCAAAAACCTATAGCTTTCTGAAGGGCCTGGATTTGTTGAAAATGTTTGGTTTAAAAAATTTAGAAAGCGCTAAACATAAGCAGAGACTAACGGAGCTGGAGCTTAAAGCAGCAGCAGGCTCTGCAGAATTTGTTCCTACTAATGTGGTCCCTTTTTCCAGTTCTGATTCGGGCTGCTGTAGGGCAAACTTGGTAAGGGGTAGCCTAGGAAGGAATGAGAAATTTTGGTTTTAAGTAAACGCGCATATAATGTAAAAGGGTGACTGACCGATTGTGTAGCACACTTGCAAACCTGGCAGGCCAAAAGCTTGTAATCCTCTGTCTTAGCTCTTCTGTCTCAAAGCTCAGCGAAGTCAATACCGCTGGTCAACTGCGAATCCGAAGGGCAAACTTCTACAGCTTAAGGGTTGCTTGAGCCAAACATAACAATTGACCATATGGCATAACCAAAGAAACCTACCTCAGTTGCACGCCCTTACGTGGGGTAAATGTGTAGTAATTTACACCCCCCACGGCGAGTTTCAACTGGTTGAATGATGGTTGAATGAGTCGGAAACAGAAGCTCCACTTTTCACTCACCAACACTCAAGAAAGTAGCAACTCAGTAGGCTACGAGACATCAACGGCCGGGCGAACCTAGACCGTGCATTGCGAAACGAATGGTTTTCCCTCTGAGAAGGTGCTAGGGCGAACCTAGAGTCGGACCTAGAGCACCACAACATTCCATAGCGTGCCAAAATGGCGATTGGAAAGGAGAGCAGGCATCATCTCGAAGCCAATCATCCATAGCATTGAGATCGAAGACGGGACTGTACTTGGTGCCGTCATCAGTGATTTGTCCAAGACCAGTGCGGAACATTGAAGTCCGAGCCTTTTGACCCCATTCCTTCACGTTATCCCACATCTTCCAGCTCTGGAGCTGTGCATTGACACTGTCAACGAATCTCTCTTTGTAGAACTCCTGGTACTCCGGACCGAAGTTGGCACCCATCTGCACACCGATGTACAAAACTTCGGGACCTCGGGATCGAGACGTCCCCGTCTTTTCCGTGCCTCCAAAAGGCCCTCGACGCAGATGTGGAATGCGCCGTTGCGCATCGAATCTCTGAGCATGTTGCGGTATGCGGCGTACCTGAACTTCTTCACTCCAAGCGCATTCGCTGCAAGAAGTGATCGGACCCGGGCGCTGATCAGATTTCGATATCCCTCCCCTTGTGTGGGTCGAAGCTTCCGATACCCTTTTGAGTTCACCGCGATGAGCGGGGAGAGGAGTTCGTTGACGTTCATGGCGGTGTGGGCCCAACATAAATGTCCCAGATGTAGGAATGAACGCAAAGCGCCTCATAGCCATGATCAAAATTCTTGCAAATAAGCAACGAGCTGCGGCTAACCATGTATTTGTTCTTGATAATCCATTAGTCGCAGGCGGCTTGGTATTCTACACTCTGCTTTTGCCAGGCGCTGTGCTCTTTTGCTCCCCTGAATTGTTTAAGGGATGGATGCGCAAAGAGCCATTTTTGTCCCAGCAATATCACGGAGTGTTGCCGACCGACGGATGACCTGAGATAGACTGCGTGACTGCCCCAATAACCATGCAGCTTGTGATAAGGTTCCAGCCTTTCCTTCTGAGAGTCCGTGACAAAGACCTGTGTCAAGTGAAAAATGGCAGCTGCAAGCCCTAAGCCCTATCAACCCTTAAACCCATTGGATGCCTGGCCTGGCCAGAGGGCAATCTTTGCAAGGTACAGCCTGAGCAATCAGGATTGCAACCATGCTCAGTTCAGATGCACTGGAGCTAGCCATGGAAATGTAGCTGAACTCTGTTTTTGCCATCATCAGGCGAAGTCTGGGCTTGGCGGCACATGCGAGGCTTTAAACTGCGTGGCTGTTACTTTCTGATTGCTTGATGACTATCCCAGTTTCTACCTCGCATTCAAAATGGCCCAGGAAATCTTGGCCGGAGCGGCTGCTACAGTAGCCTATGGATTCCCAGCGGATTCCTGAGCCTCAGTAGCTGTCTGCACAACAGCCGTCTGACCACCGGTCTGCACAACAGCCGTCTGACCACCCGTCTGCACACCAGCGGTCTGACCACCCTTGTCCTTGGCGAGCCAGTCCTCAGCTTCCTTCAGCTGATCCTCCAAGTCCGCCTTGCGCCCATTGAGGTGCCGCAGCTCCGCTCGGAGGTACACAACCAACTCTTTTTTCTGCTGTGTTTTGACAATGGGAGACAACGGCTGGTATGGAAAAATCTCGGTGACTTTCACCTCGATGCGTGCCTCAGAAAGAGTCTCTGCATAGCTCTCCCCAGCGAACTGCGGAGCGTTCGTCGCGACCCAGAAATCCTTGATTGTTGATATTATCAGGTTTAGGGTCCAAGGCTCAAGGTTGGGGTTCAGGGTTGGGGTCTAGGGTTTATGATATCATAGGGCAGAAAAGAGTCACAAAGAGGGCTTTCACAAGTGGGTACATGCACCATACCAGAAGGAATGGCATCCACACCACTGTAGACATTGATCTTGAAGCTGTCAGGCAAGCCCTTTGAGGACAACCAACCCATCAGCGCCGCCTTGTGATAGTACCCCAGGAAAACAAATGGACCATCGTTGCCATACGCACGCTTCTTGCTGAACACGGCATTCCGCATCAACTTGTTTGCAGTATCACGTTGCAAACCAGAGTCCGCCAGCTTGTAGAAGGTCCACCCTTTACCTGATCTTGGGATGTCCGCGCTCGCAACATGCAACTGCACTCGCCCGACTTGCATCTCCCACTTCTGGGACAGCCTGCTTGTCAACGGCGTGAAGCCTGACAACACAATCACATCACCATCCATCTGGATGACCTGCTTCTCAAACTCCCTCTGGATATCCAAGTTGCACATGATCACCATCCATTCCTGGGAGAGCAGCATGGAGACCTGCTTGACCGTTTTCTCACGCGCTGATGCCGACCCTGGTTTGGGATGTGACTGACTCAGCTGCAGCTTCAACCTGGGCTGCAAACATGACATGTCAAGAGGATCTAAACCCTAAACCCTAATGGCCTCAGGTGTTAAGCGGGCAGGGCTACAAAGACGAGAAGCTTGCGCGCCGTCTCTGCGCAGGCTGCGTACACTGCCTTCATAGCAGTATTGTGCCAGCGTACCTCATGGAACTCTTCAAGGGACCAGGTTGCGAACTGCCCAGCAGGGATCGCAGAGTAAATTGTGGACATAGACATGATTTCAGGCAAGGGGTGAGCAAAGTCACAACTTCGAGACACTACAGCTACGGGAACGAGCAACAGGTTGTGGAGCTCACACAGCATGCCATGGCCAGGCTGTGAGTTGGCATCTGAGACTCAGGCCACAGGTTGAAAGCCATGACCTGGCTTGGTCGAGAAGATCCAAACTGAGCTGTGTGGATTGTGCGTGCATGACCATCCGTTTTTTTGCTGGTAGCCCATCCCAGCTGACATCAGCCCTGACACGTAGACCTGTCAAGACATGCTCCCGGTAGTCAGCCGGCAATGACGAAAGATCATCACAAAATGGTTTTGTTGATTCTGCAAAGGCCGGCTGTCTACAACCCCCGCTCACTCACTCACTCACTCATCCGACTTCTTAAGCAGCCTGAGCAAGGCAAGGTCACCTTAGTTAGATGCACAGCTTGCAGGCGAAATTGATTGGTGGGTGGTGGCAAACTGAAATTCACAGCAAAGGTTCCTGTCTCCTCAGCTCGAGCACGGATAGCAAGCAATACTCCTTGACAAACACCAGGCCAGTAGATGACAATAAGCTAGGCAGCAGCTAAAAGTGTATGCAAGTTTCTTGTCTGGGCATTCGCTTCGCGGCGTAGATCTGAAAGCATAGCCTCAGCCTGGTAGTAGGCGTCACGGCATTGCCGGAACCTCAAATGCCAAGGGTTAAGCTGACTCCAGGCTTGAAAAGAGCATACTGTCAAGGAAGCAACTTTGCCAGGAGTTGTTGCACCCACGGGTCATCATAGATATCCGGATTCTTGTCGGCAGGTGCTTCCTGAACAATCAATTTTTCTGGACTTCTGCAGCAGGCGCTTGGCTAAGTGACCGTCCTGGATGGCAGGCACTGCGTCAGCAAGGGGTGCAGGCTCAGGCACTTCCTCCTTGACCTTCACAGTCTCCTTCTTGATCTTTGCCATGCCCCCTGCAGTCTCCGGATCACAGAATGGCAGCACCATGTAAGTTCCTGCCTGGCACAGAGATGTGTGCAAAACGTGCCTCAAAAAGGACGCCATTCATTTTGTGAACCCAGCCTTGTTCCATATGAACACGGGGACGACTGCATCTGTTTTTCGACCTTTTCCGCTCATATTCACGTTGCTTTTCTTTGCGCCGCTTCTCCGCTTTGCTCAAGGTTTTGGGCTTCGGCGCTTTGCGCTTGCCAGTCCCTGCAAGCTTGCTCTTACCCATTGCTGCTAGCCATGTAGGGGACACCAAAATTTCCTCATGCGAGTTTTGTCTTGGATGAAGGATAAACAGGATTGGAGCGGCTCCTGCACCTTGAACCACACAACTTGGTCCACATGTACTTGCACATGTGTAGTTCCCAAAACTAGGGTCCCTTTTTGGTATGCCTAAACATTAGGTGCTGTAATATAATCCATAACCAAGCTGGGCCCATGATTTTGAGAACTACCCACATAACAGTGAGGCAAATGAGTTAAGCAAACACTGGTAGCATCCCTTGCAGTGTGGCCTCGAAACCACGGCCAAGCACTGGTGACCACAGACCTGGCGCGAGCTCCACTTGAGTAAACCAGACTGCACAAATCAGCTCAGTGACGAGGCACCCAGAAACCTTCGGCAAGCTTTTTTTCCAGCAGCAGCGGTGACCACACTTCAGCTAGGCCAGCCATCAAAATGCGTTCTTTAGGCTACCCCCCTCTGACCCTTGTTAGCGGGCCTCCTAATTATATTCAAAGGCTTTAGGAGGTCAATGTTTAAACTTCCCCCAACACTGGGGCCTCACTTACTTACTTCACTACAGTGGGCCACCCGAGGCAGCAGCGAGAACGCTTCAGCTAGGCCAGCCATATTGTGTGACCAAAGGAAAAGCCCAAAAGCACACTTGAGCGGCTACCCCACTTCCATCCTTGTTTGTGGACCCCCTAAATATGTTGAAAGGATTTGGGAAGGTCAACGTTTTACACTTTCTCCCAGTCATGGGGCTCCAGTTTGTTCACTACAATGGGGCCGCCCCAAGCAGTAGCAGCAGTGAGCACACCTTAGCTAGGCCGGCCATTTTCTGACCAAAGGTAGAGCACTCTGTCCACCATAGCTTGGGGGTAGTAGGCAGTAGATGCGGTCAAATCTGCGCCTTGAATTGTTTCGTGGACAAACTGCTGACGATGCTTCTTTGAGCAGACTTGTTGAAGTAGCTGCTCATCTGTTGTGAGGATGGACCAAGCCTTCTGCAACAGGTTGTTTGTGCGTGGGTTTCGAAGGCCAAATTGGCACCCATCGAGCTTCACCAGATAGGCGCTAGCCTTTTGGCTCATCCACTGTCTGAGGCCTTTCAGCAGCTTTAGGGACCAGCCCCTGCATCTGCGGGGCCATTCCCAGTACAAGTGGCCTCCTGTTCGCACGACCTGCTTCGCCACCTTGATACATTGCCGAACAATCTGACGTGTCTCCAGTCTCTTCGCTGCAAGTCTTCGATTGCCCAGCTTCGTCTTCTTACGTAGATTCTGCATAATGGTGTAAGCCGTGCACGGCACTGAGACCCAACAACGATATGGCAGTTCTATCTTCGCCTGTCTCACCAGGTTGTCACCAACACTGTTCTGAGTCAGGTCTGCGCCTAGCTCCTTGTTGAAGCGCTCCCCTTTGAAGCCCAGCTGAAGCCAAGTACCCACAAGACCTAGGCCGCGTGGCAGGGTGTTACTGCACAATGTGAAGGGAAATGTTGTGGACTTGCTCTGGAGGTGGGATGTTCGCCCTTTTTCTACATTAGTCTAGGGGGTGTTTTTAATTTCAGTATTTTACTTGTGGCTACTGGCTACCTGATGCCCTTTGTTTTCTAGGCAGCGAAGGTTCACAACGTTTCTACACACTGCAATAGCAGCCTCAGCGTCAGAGCGCTGGGTGGTTGGTTTAGGCTTAGGGCTGCCAAGCACTGATTTTGAAGGATAAAAGCACACAGGATGCTTTTTAAGTGGTTCAGGGGGGCAGGGGATAAGCAGGCAAGCTTTAGGCATGTTTTTGGGAGCGTGGCTTACCCGAACATTCAACAGAGCTTGGACTCTGGCCTTTTACGTCAGACCGCGCTGGTCACGTCCCCACGAGTGGTTCTTACCACTCCCCACACTCAAACTCACCTCCATGTTCCAGGACAAACACCTGCCCGGTCAACACGGTCACACAAGAAAATCAAAGAAAGCGTCCTGTTCACAGCATAGGTTTGGATAATTTGTGAAATGCGCCTTCACAAGCTCTCCAGGCATCAGAGCCCTCATTTGAAGCCACGGTTTGCTTCGCACACCGCGCCCCTACGCAGCAAACTCAGACTTGAGCTTCTGAAAGGAATTAGCTACCTGGAGACCACTCCCTGGCAACTCGGCAGTGCTTTCAAGTAGAGCCTGCAACCCCGGCATCTCATTCTCGCACTCTGGATGCACAAACACCAAGCGTTTCTTGACAAGATTGGCGCGGAACTGTAATCCAGGCGGGCCATCCTTCGGTAACTTCTCCACTGCCGACTCCTTGCACATGAAAGCCCCACTAAGCCGAGCAATGGCACCGGAAAGACCATTCCTTACTCAGGGAACTCTAGCAATAGCACTGGTGTTAAGCCCAAACGCAGGAAAGAAATAGTATTGAACAGCCTGGGTTCTCAGCAGCTAGGAAACCACTGCAAAGGACAAGATGTGTGACATGACGCAAACGAGACATCTTGTTGGCACTGCGCATGAATGAAGCCACTCCACCTTGTGGATCACTACCAAGGCCGACCACCTGAAACCCAACCCGGCCCAGAATGGCACTTGCCCGGCTCTTCTCACAGGCAACCAAAGCCACACCAGGAGTTGGATGGTCCACACTCTGCCCAGCCTCCACCCATCTGTTTTTGTGACCCTTGATTGCCTTGCGCTTCTTTGCAGGCTGCTGGCTATCAGGCTGCAAGATTGCGTCCTGATCTTTTCCCTTCTTGGTCTCTGTTTTATTTGCATGCCTTTCTAATCTCTCATAGGCCTCGGTTTTGAGGCTTTCCAGCACTGCAGGATCCTCCGATGGGATTGGCTTCTTCAGCAGAGGGTGTCCCAACATCTCTTGCCGCTGCTCAACTGTTGCCTCACACATGCGATGAACAGCAGCCTCCCGGTCGCGAAGGAACTCCTGACACTATGCCAAACACTTCAAAACACTAAACCGTACAAGCCCAAGCCTCAACCACAAACCATGAAACTTTAAAGCTTGCAAAGTGCAGCCTGAAATCTGCCTCAGGTTGTGGCTTGCCCTGCTGTTTGCGGATAGCACGGAGCTCTTCAGGATCCTTGGCTAGCCCACAATCCCTGCGGAGCTTGCGGGGCTTGCGCGCAAGCTTGACCTTGAACTTTGCATGGTAGTCTTGGATAATGCTTGCCATGTAGTTTGTCTGTGGCTTCGTCACCACTGCACCCGAATCATTCCCCTCTCGCTTGCAGAACTGCTCTACTTGAGGAGCCATGGTATTGGCGAGAATGATCTCCTCTAAGGTGGCATTCAGCAGTGATGCTCTCTCCTTACTTTCCTGTAGGGGGACCTGCTTCAAATCCCTCTCAAGCTGTGTGGTGGATTCAGTGAAGCCCACAAACAAGGAAATGATGGCCCTGCCATGCCCATACTCTGGAAAGTCCGCACTGGCCCTGGCCCACGCTGCCCTCTCCGTGGAACATCTTGCAAAATGAGCCCGCGCCGATGGGGCCAGCTGCTTCAGTTCATGCAAGACCTTTGCGCTATCCAGCTTTGCTGCCTTGCAAATGGCTTCAATCCGTTCTTCCTGAGACGGTGATTGTACAGTAAAGAACTTCGATAACCGCCGCCATCCTAAACCCTCAACCCTAGACCCCTAGGTTCAAAGCAAAAAAGTTGCCCATGTGAAGTGCAGGCGGCTGCCACCTGGGAGGACTGTTGAGGAGTTGGATCTACCAGTGCAAATGGCAGCTGGAATGCAAGGAACCGCTTACCCCAGCAAAAGGAAGGCCTTGTAGCCTGGAGCATACGCCGGATGGCATGAACAATCAGCCGCATCCTGTTCAATGGCATGTAGAGCATATCATCCGATCGAAGTTCCCCAAGACTGAGGACAAGGGCTTTCTTTTTGAAGAAAAGCAACTGGCTTGTAGACAAAAACCGCAGAACTTGCCCTGTGAAAGTGGCACTGGCGGCCTTTGTCACGATTAAGCCCTCCTGGAACAGGACCAGAAGCCTCGACAGAAACAGCGACTCACTCTTTTCAAGCTGAAGTGGATGTACATCCTGCAGGTCTCCCGTGTGCACAAACTTTGAATGTTCATGGCACAGGTCTGCGATCATTGCCCCCAAAACTAATCTCCAAGTATTCTTGCCAGAAAGTTCATGAAGAATATGCGCCGCTGCAGCACGGCGTTCTTTCTCGCCGTTCTCAGCTTCATGAGCAAGGACCGTGAATGCTTGCTTCACTCGGATTGCGATCCTTCCTAAAGGAATTTTCCGAGAGTCGAATCGCTGCGGGGCAAAACCAAAGTGTGACAAAATTTGCAAACAGTCACTGAGCTCGGCATCTTTCATGACACTCTGCAGTTTGGGACTTGTCCGAAGCAGTTTGCTCAAAGACGCAGGCTGCTTTCCACTTACCATCAGGCGGTCAACGGCTGCACATTCTTTATCTGCTTTCAGCGCAGCCTTGAGTGCCACCATCGCTCCATGTGATGGGTCTGTGCTCTGAAACACAAGGTTCGGAAAGTCTGTCTGAAAAACCTCCAGGCCTGCGTGTGTTTCATCGGGGGCTGCGTCCGTGGCAAAAAACCTCAAGACTTTCTGCGCGTGGTGGAATGCCTCCTCTGTCAAGCAGTTTTTTGCTACAGCCTCTCGCACAAGGAGACGCTTTGCATTGGAAGTCTGATCGGCCAGCAGTTCACCCACAGCGGCAACCCGCTCAATAATCCAGGGCCCAAGGCTATCCTGGGCGCTCAAGCGCTCCAGACCTGCAATGTGCTCAGTTGGACTGACTGTTTTTGGCCACTTCCAAACAACCATTCGAATCCGACTCGCCAAATGAGTACCCAAGCCATCCTGAATGATACCAGCGGTTGTGGATGCTGCAAGAAACTTTGCAGTCAGCTTGGTTTCACGCAACGCCATACATGAAGTGATCTGTTTGCTGATCTGGGGCCCTACAGAACCAAAACCCAGGGCTGCACCTGCTAATCTTGCTGCTTTGCAGTAGTCACCAAAAGATTCGAAGCTGCCACCATGCTTTAGCAGCGTTCGTTGAAACATGATGTGCGCAAATGTCAGACCAGTAGGATGAGGCTCATTGCTTGTTGGCTGTTGGCTGCAGACCTGCGCTGTGTAAGTCTGCAAAGCTGCAAGGTGGCAAGGAGATGTCCCATGTCTTCGGATGTTGCTCAGCTTTGCCCCTGCCTTACATCTCCCAAACGGTCCTTTGGCTTTGGCCTTCATACAAACCAAGCAACCAAGATGCCAAGGCTTGCGCACGCAATCAGGCTGCTCTACTAACCAAACAAGTGGAAGGCCTGTTCGGGGATTTGGGAACGTGGCATCTTCTTCCCACTTCTGTCGATTATGCCAATATCGACAGCGCTCACAATCTTTGATATGTGTTGGATAAGCATGCCGCTCTAAATGCTGCTCTGTGGTTTCAAGGATCGTGCCCAATGATCTGGCCCTCACTCCCTCAGGCTCCGGGGGGGGCTGGTCATCACTAGCCTCTGATTCCACATCCTCACCCACTGAATCTGCACTGCACAACTGTGGTTGCACCTGCGCATGTTCAGCCTCACTTTCGGACGAACTTTCAGAATCAGTGTCTGAGCTCTGGCTGCTTCTCGGCACAGCTGAGCTGCACGACCCTGAACTTGAGCTTGAGGAATCATCAGAGTCACTGCCAGAAGAGCTGGAATCTGACATTGCAGGAAGAGCTGAAAGGCGACTAAGACCCAGACTAGTGTTGTTTAAAAGATGCTGCCCTCATGTTCTCGACCAAACTGGATCCGTAAATGCACAACCCAACTTTGGAATATTGCGACTTGGACCTGTCACGCGGCGGGCAGCCTGGTAGTGTGTTCGAATCTGAGGACTGGGAGACCTAACTTTACCCTCCGAGACACCTGACTCTTGTGGCTTGCAAGGGGTGTATAGCACTGTTATCTTAGAGATCGTGGGGTTGGCGATGCTTGTTGCGAAAACCCTTCAAAGGCTACGAGGGGTGCATAGCACTGTTATCTTAGAATGAAGCCTATATCCTAATTGTGGGGTTGGCGATGCTTGTTGCGAAAACCCTTAAATCAGAGTACAATCCGGACGTGATGGACAAGGCCTGCCACGTATAACAAGACTTTTAACACAAATGCTCCAGAATTAGAGCCTCCCAAATCCCAATATCAACAACCCCAACTCACCAACAACCCACCATGTAACCCTTAAGTAGCAAGAACACACACCATACCCCTAAACTACCCCCTTATAGACACTACCTCCAATACTCACGCAGGAAGTGGGAAACGGGAACTTGAGATGGGAACACTCCTAATGAAACCCACTGGATTGCAAATCACTCTGAGCAAAAGGCGTGAATCACTGCTGCAGCATAGCTCCCACAGCTTGTCCATGTCACACGTGACCCCGGCAGTTGGTTCACCGACATCTGTTTCCACAGAACTCAGGCTTCGCTGAGTTTCAAAAGAAGGAAGACTGTCAGGAGACTCCACCAAAGAACTAGACGATGAAGAGCTAGATGAGCTAGAACTGGAGCTTGAAGACCGTGCCTTGGAGGATGATGACTTTGACCGTGGCCGCTTGTCCCCTCGTCGGCCCTGAGCCAGTGATGAAGATGTGCTGCTGCTGCTGCTGCTGCTGCTGCTGTGGTGGCTGGATTTGGGCTGTCTAATACCAGGCATGTGCAACTAGAAGGTTGGAAGGCCAACTCAAACTAAAAGCATGATCTTGAAAAGTATTCACAATTTCTGGTACCAGAAGAACAAATCAAGAAGATCTGGGTAGAGGACCAGTAGCCGCATATGAGTAGTTGTGGGTTCAAGAAGTGTATGATGATCTGGGTAGATGGCCTAGCTGCATATGAATACTTGTACTTTAAACAAGGACCAAGCACATACAGCCTTTAAAACTTGGGGGCAACCTGCTTGGACATAGCTGCTGCGGTATTGACAAACATCCCAATGGCTGACCATCATGGCAAGATTTATGAGCTGACACTTGTCCTGACATCTCGTGGTAGTGTTAGTGGTGCAGCAATCAAGTGCGGAAGCAATGGCAAACAAGCCGGCAGGATCCAGAAATCGATTCTCACCAACGCCAGCCTGAGGAGAGATGTGATTTGGGCTGGGAGGTTGGGGCAACAGGACACAGGGCTTTGAGGATTTTAGGGCTTAGGAACCTATTCAAATCACTTCCCAGCTGAGAATGTGCCTCATGAATGAATAGCTGCATGTTGCAACTGCCCAAGGCCACAACTGGTCCAAGTCCAAGGTTTCGAGCCGAATGGACCTGGGTCTGTTGAAACAAATTTCAGCAGTGGCAGACTCCTCAAGAAACCTTTTCCAATTCCAATTTCCAACCCTCCCAAACCAGAAACCTCAAAGGAGGTTGGAAAATGCCTTGAAGCCCCAAATCTCAACCCCCCCAAATCAGAGACCTCCAAGGGGGGTTGGACTCAAGAAACCTTTTTCCCCCCAAACAAGGAACCTCAAGGAAGGGTTGGAAAAGGCCTCCAAACCCCAATTCCCAACCCCCCCGAATCAGAGACCTAAAGGGGGGGTTGGAAAATGCCTCGAAACTGTTGCATTCCCATAATCCCAAAGCCCTGAAATCAACCACCTCCATGGGGACTTGAAATTGCCTTGAAGCTAATCAGGGAGAGCCTTGTGCAGCTTGATATTTTTGGAATCGTTGCCACATCAATTTTGGAGCCCCCTGCAGCGCCCAGAACCTCCATCACAAATTCACCCACAAATTACTCGCAGACCCGTCCTTACGAATTCAAAATCAATTTTGGAGTCCCCAAGCGCTTCCTTACGAATTCAAAAGCAAATTGCTCAGAGGCCCATCCGTACGAATTCAAAATCAATTTTGAATTCGTACAGGGGGGGTCTGCCAGACCCCTCCCTTACGAATTGAAAATGGAATTTGAATTCGTAAGGAGGGGTCCAGAACTCGTATGTTGAACATAACATCCTGCTACGAGTTCTGGACCCCTCCTTACG
>CAJNIZ010000384.1:0-32163 GCA_905231905.1 Symbiodinium pilosum | reverse complement strand
TATATATATATATATATCTGCATATGTATATGTAGTAATTAATATTGTTTTCCCAATATAGTAGCTTAACTTAAGTTCCTTCACAGCAACCCAGAGAACGCAACGCCTTGGAGGGTTCTTAAACAGGGGGGTTTGTAAATGGTTTTCTGGGATAGGGAGAGATGTCAAAGACATTGTATGGTGCCCTTTGGGGACGTCGACTGTACAATTCGCTCTGAGGTCTGCACCAATGCGGAAATCCGGAATGCCGGCTGCAAATGTGAAGTCCTGCTCCGGGTCCATGAATTCCTAAGGGTCCAAGTACCCAATAATCACACATTGACCCCAAACCTGTACTATAATTACGACTACCCAAATCCCAAGTACCCAATTATTGGGCACATGGACCCTTAGGGAATTTGGTTGGCTTGAAGCAGGTTGAAAGTCAGTGATGAGCACTTCTTCACATCACGCTATGTTGTTTCTTCTGCAGTAGCGAGTACGGGACCGTGAAGCCGTCACGAGGTTCACAAGGTTCCAGTAAGTGGCATGGCGGGTTGACATGTGTTGCAAGCTGGGTAGGTCCTGGGGTAGGTATATTACCCACGAAACGCTCGTGTGATTTTTAGCCGTAAGTATCAAAGACTATAGGATAGTACCTGGTAGTAGCTTGGGCTTCCCCTACCTAAGGTGCGAAATGGTGTTTAGAAGTACAGGGACCTGACAATTTGAGTTCTAGACTCTGTGTGCTTTGTTCTCGGCCAAATTAACATGGAAACCCAATCTCCGTAGGGTCCTTATCGGGGGCTTGGCTCGACTCCACATAGGAGTACCGCGACGGCACCGTCTCTCCTGCTTAGTGGGGACAATCTCTGCTGCCGTTTTGCAGGTTCCGTGTCAGCTTGGAAAGGGTGGTTCTGACAGGAGAAGGCATGGTCACTCTTGGCTGTCTCATAAAGGGGTACCCTCGCGCACCGTGGGAATCGATTTTGTAGAGATTATGCAGGGTTTCCGTGGGTTATTCAAGACTGTGGCAGCATGCAATCCCTTACGTGCTCCCGACCTTGACACGGCTTATTGGAGCGTTTCTCAAAGAGCTGGCCTTTACGAACCCCGGGGATGTTTGGGCCGGGGGCAAGGGGATATAGTCCCCATTAAGTAGATAGAATATGGCTTTGAGCACATTATGATAAGATCCCATATACCCCATATTCCATCTACTTATGGGGGACTATACTATATCTTGAGAAGTTGCATGTTCGGAATAACTGCATTCGGGTACATTCGGGTACTGAGGTGTGAGGTTGTCGCTGGCTGCGCCTCATGCCTGCTGGGGTGCAAATGTGAGCTACGGCCAAGAAAAAGAAGCCTTCCACCACCTTTATACACAACTTTAAGTACCCTTAGAAATGGGGTATTGGATAAAGGTTTGGGTAAACCCCCTGAGCCCTAGACTTCTGAACTCTGAGCCCTAAACCCTGAACTCATGAACTCTAAACCCTAAACCCTACCTGTGGCTCCAATAACCTATACTTTAGTAGTAAGTACCCCTTAATTAGTAGGTATAACCCATAAAACTGTAGGTTATTGGGGTCACACTAAACCCCTAAACCCTAAACCCTAAATCCAATGCATCACCCAGGACCTGGTACCCTACCTCCACTGGCCTGCTGGTCAAGCCTGCGCCACATGAGCTTTGGTCTAAACTCCTTAAAGTTTAGGGTTTAGGGTCTAGGGTTTAGGGTTTAGGGTTTAGGTTTCGGGTTTAGGGTTTAGGGTTCAGGGTTTAGGGTTGGGGGTCTAAACTCCTTAAAGGGGGTTGTGGGATCATATAGAGTTTTCGAGTTTAGGGTCTTAACTCCTTCAAAGTGGTTTATACAGGGGGTTATATGGGGTTTAGGGTTTAGGGTTGGGGGTCTAAACTCCTTAAGGGGGGTTGTATAGGGGTTATATAGGGGATTACTATCGGGGTTATTGAGAGGGATCTTAGGAGTTTAGACAATGGCTCACATGCAATCTGCCTGAGAGTACAGGGTATGGGAAGTAGTGGAGAATCGAATGGACAAGACAATGGTAAATTGATGGAAACTGGGATTCTACTGGGATTTGTAGGCTATGGTTCTTGATAACGGTATACGGACCTCCAACAGACCTCAGAATGCTATAGGTAATTGTATGTAGGCCCCTACAGTAGGCCTTATGGAGCTAGGGTGTCAGGGCTTTGAATTCGTCGGATTTGGGGTTATGGGGTTTGAGGTTTGCAAAAGCATCAGGGATTTTGCAGAGCATCTATCTTCAATAGGTTTTAGTACTCAGGCAAGCACAGATTTCACACTTTCGCAGGTTTGGATGTGCAGGCTTGTCAACATTACTTGCTATTTTGATGGAGGCCTTTATCCCCAAATTGGGGTCCCATTGTGGTACTCCTAAATATTGGGTGCGGTAATATAATCTATAGCCAACAGGGGCCCATGGTTTCGAGAGTAACCCATATCGTTCGTGGGGCTCTAGTGGGGCTCATGGAAGTCTGGCCCGTAGGCACGAGGATTTAGGGTTTAGGGTACTTAGACCGCAACTGCAAGTACTTGTGGGGCTATCAGCTAGAAAGGAAAAACCTTCAAGGTATGACCCCTTTCTAACTTAGACCACTTTGTAGGTTATATTGTAACCTTGCATGAATATAGCTACTAGTATAGATCTTCTGCTTCTCCAGTAAACCTGCCTACCGACTGAAGGGACGGGTCGAGATTTTGGGAGGCCTGAAGCCGTAAATAGCTCAAGCCCTA
Source organism: Symbiodinium pilosum (assembly GCA_905231905.1). Taxonomy (NCBI): domain Eukaryota; class Dinophyceae; order Suessiales; family Symbiodiniaceae; genus Symbiodinium; species Symbiodinium pilosum. Next base: position 29,398 of record CAJNIZ010000384.1, on the reverse strand, counting down.
AGCCCTATACGGGCTAAATGCAGACCCATGATTAATAAACCCTCTCCTGTTAAGGGCCTTAGTATTGGGATCCCTGCTAGAATTCCCATCAGGGGGAGGGGGCTTATTAATTCTGGGTCTACATCAGGCTTTATCCCTAAACCCGAAGGCCTCACCCCTAGATGCAACGCCCCAAACCCAAAGCTGTTTGAAAAAACTTTTCCCACAAGGTGGCTCCCATCTGCATGGCATCACAACAACAAAAGCTCGCTGACGTTGACAACTTCATACGGAAATCTCAAACCTCAACCCTAGACACCGAAACTGCTTTAGGGAAAGTACTCGTAGGGTACCTGCGTAACCCTAAACCCTAAAACCTAAACCCTAAACCCTAATCCCTAAACCCCAATCGAAACCCAGACTGCATCAGGCATCTTTGCCGGAAACCGCATGCACGAGATGAATTTGCAGCAGAGGGAACTGGTCGCTGGGCCTGTTTTGAGTTGGGGGTTGGGGAAGTACTTGCAGGGTAAGTACATCTTCAACTCGTACATGTACAGCCCCAGTTATCCCCATTACAAAGTAGTAACATACTCAATACGTCCCCCTACCGTCCACATAGAGTCCAGGCTTCAACGAAAAGAGGGGATGAGGGTAGTTTACAGTTTGCAGTATGATTGCGTGTAGGGGTCGAGGGCTGCTGGCTGAGGGATTTGAATTTCTGCAGTCCTTCCTTGTAGTTTGGGTACTGCCCCCACCCACTAACAGCCGGATAATCTGTATAATATGACTATTATATAGCCCCTAATATGACCCCAATATGGACCTGTTACAGGGTAGGGGGAGTACTCAACTTGTAGTGGTTGAGGTCCGCAAAGAGGGCAGCTGCATCAGAGTGCATCGGGTTGAAGGTTTGCGATGACCGAGAGGCTTTGGGCTTCCGCAAAAGCAGGATCCCGCTTGTATAGACCAAAGTGCTTTCATTGGGCCCCCCCCCCCATAAAGGGAACCATAATTTGACAATGTCTCCTATTCCAAAGCGTGCAAAAACCCTGAGGCCAGGATCCAGCAGCGTTTCTTGTTGCTTTTGGACCTCTTCTCAATGGTTGACCCCACATGAAAAGTATCTATGTACAACCAGCCCTCCCTGTATAGGAGTTTCCCAAAATTAGGGGTACCTTTTTGGGGGTCCCAATAGTGGGGATTATAATATATTGGGGTCTATATTGGGATCCCCCTATTTGGGAAACTACCATATAGTACGGACAGCATGTTGCATGAATGGGTAGCTTCCGATTGTGGGTCGAGCTACTTGGTGCCGCCAAATCTCAAACTAGCAAATTGTCCAGGATGCAAAGCATCCTCCCCCAGAAAATAGGGTTTAAGGTTTTTAGGGTTTTAGGGTTTAGGGTTTAGGGTAGGAAGCACTTGACATTGAAGGCTGGGGTGGGTAGGTGGGGGTACGTAAAATTATGGAGAAGCGATCAAACCCCAAATCCTGGCTGCTGCATCCAAGGTGACCTGGTAGCCCAGCAGTAACTTTTCTCTAAGTGCATGAATGGTGCCCACAATGGGAGAGCCGCAGGGTGCCCCTAACCCTACATAGTGTTCGAAGCTTCTTTGGGCCAGGGTTCGGGACAACTAAGGTGAAGGATTGCGTCTACCAAGCGATCCGCAACAGTCAGGACAGCCCACTTCTGGGTTAGTCAAGTTCTCCGTCAAGCCATCCTGAACCCTAAACCCCAAACTGCAAGCCAGTTGGGGGTCTAAAGATAGGTACGGCATCAACCAGGAAACATCAGCGAAGCAACCTTGAGTGGGTTTGTTGCTGTTCTAGATGGGTTTAGGGTTGCACTTCTTGAATAAAAAGGGGAATTTGGTAACCCCAACCCCCCAAATTAGGGCCCTATGACTATCATATGATCGTCATAGGGTCCTAATTTGGGGGGTTGGGGTTACCAAAATCCCCTTTTATTATTGAAAAGATGGTCTGCTGGTGGGGGCACTTTTATGATGATCTTAGCGGCCCTTTGGGGATGCCCTTCTTGGAGGTTCAGGGTAATCATACCCCAAATATGACTAGTGCTTAGAGCCCATTCATAACCATATTAAGGATCTTCAGGGGCTAATTATGGATTGGGCTATCAGTGCCGGGCATCTTTCCCCAGATTCTGTACACCTGTCTATGATCCCTACAAATCGCAAAAAACCTTCATAAGCGGGGTACAAGTACCCTGAACCTCCAAGTATTGCTGATGAGTGCTAACTTGAAGGCTCTTGGGATTTAGTAGCTGCATCTAATTGGGCTCATTACGTTTGTTATAATCCCCTGAACTGGGCTTATGCAGGTTGCCCCGTTTGTAAGTAGGGTTAACCGCTCAGTTCTAAGTAGCTACTGCATGCCATCAACCCTAAACCTTATATATCCCTGTGAACCCTTCAGAGCGGCCCAGTTATGCGTAATTTCCAAGTCCGCGAGTTTTCAACAATGATCTCAGTGTGCGCCTGTGGGAGGCTTGCCGCATACCCTCAGACTATTCTCAGGGCGGTGTGGGGGTTCTCAAGAATTAGAGTCCCATTAATAAACTGAGCATCAAGGTTTGTTTAGGGCTCATGTAGGGAAATTCCAGGGATTGATAGGGTTTAGAGTTCACAGAGACCACGGACCATCGCGTATTGGGGTCTTTTGGGGGTCGCCTTAGTTTATGGAGACCCGCATTTAGGTGCGACATTCAAACAGTATTTATGGCGTTTCATCTTGAATGGGGTGTTCTGGATGGATGGTTCGAGCTTTCGCGGAGGAGGTCGTTTTATTCAGTCCCGGGGCATGCTATACAGAGAGCTTGAGGCAGCCTGGCCGATTGATCAATCCCCTCCCCCTCAGAATAGACCTCCTAGTACTGTCGGCTGCCCAGAGTAGCCTCATACCCTAAACCAGGTGAAAAGACCAAAATATCGGCTCCCGAGTTTTCTTTGAGATGCAGTGGCTACGCCTGATTCCCAAATCCTAAGCCGCAAATTACAAACACCCCTAAGTCGGGAGTCACAGGGCGTCCAGGCAGCTCCAAATTGTGAACGCCCCACAAGGGCCTGGATAATTTCGAGATATTCCATGCATTCCAGGACCTAAGGATGGCAAGTATGCTAATAAGACCCTGGATGAACCCGGTGTCCATCTCATTTTCTAGATTTTTCCACTTGGGTCTTCCTTTGTTATTAGGTAGTATAGCTATACACCTTTTTTGAAAGTTTACTCCCTATACAATCCTTACATCACCCCCCATAATTTATTTAGGCCCTAGTATTTGGGGCACTGGCGAGGACCCCTGGGTGGCTTGCGACGAGGCACTTTCTTACCCATAAAGAGTACATCTGCTTTAGAATCGATCTTTATGGGGTTCCGTCTTAGTTTGGTGGAAGCTGGCACTCAGGGCCCATCTTTCAGTTCGGCTGTTTTTGTGAGACCATGGATGGCTTTCCTGCACGGGACAGTGGACATGGGTACGGGTGTTTTGTGAAAGCACGGCCCCAATTTGTTCCAGGAAGATCCACGTCAGAATCATTCAGCAAAAGCTCCCAAGACCCTGAGCAATTCAGCCAAAGTTCCGGTTTAGGGTTTTAGGTCCCCAACACCGTTCAGATTAGGATGTTCCTACTTCGCAATGGCGCCTTCCTGAACGTTGCATTCTCAATATCAAATATCATGTCCTGCTCTGTATGTGTATATATATATATACAGACGCAGAAATGCGCATGTGTAGGTGTGTATGTACATGTAAATATATATGTATATATACATGTATAAATGTCTGGAATTTTTCATTTCAATCAGCACGCTGCGGAGACCCTTGAAACTTCACGTGCCTATTGGGAGGTGGCCCTTGAGCAATCGGGGTCTGTAGCCATTGACCTTTTCAATGGGGCACCCCGGCTGCGATACAGACGCTTTATGGTTTATAGTCCCCTTAAATAGATAGAATATGGGGTATATAGGGACCTTATTTTACTATACCCAACGCCATATTCTATCTACTTAAGGGGGACTACAGAGGTTTAGGGGCCAGGGGTCCTGGGATGTTGGGCTTCAGGATTTACGCGAAGTCTAGGGTTTGGTGCTTCAGGCCTGAAGGTTCTGGGGTTAGTAACTAGTATTTCCAGGTCGGCGTTTAGGGTCTAAACCCTAAACCCTGGATCCGTGCTCAAAAGGCCCTGTCAAAATTCTGCGGCCAACTCCATGGGAAGAAGCACCGAAGGGCCGAAGGGTGGATGTCGGAGATTTCACACCGCTTAGGATCCCACACAAGTACTGCAATTTGGCTGTTGTGGCTATCTGGGGTGGTGCAAGTCGTTCTACACACCAGACCCAGACCCCCTAAAGGATCCAAAACATGGAACCTCCCAATAATCCCATATTTTCCCCAATGTAGTAGATCAATTGGGCGTGTCCATGGTTTGGATTCTTTAGGTGAGTTGGGCTTGAGTTTTTTTTGGGGTAGATAAGGAGACCCTGATTTTCAAGAAGCGGTGTGGACGCGAACAGGCTTCGGAGTGGCCTTTCAGAGTTGTCCGAGAGTTTAGGTCTGAGGGCTGCGAGACCCTGAATCCTAAACTCTCAACTGCCAGGTTTAGAGTTAAGGAGTTAGGGCTTAGGGGCCAAGATGGTAATTAGGCATGAGTGGTCCGGCTAATTTTTTGAGGAATGACATTAAAACCTGAACCCTGAAACCTAGAGCCTAAAGAGTCCCTAACCCAAACCCCAAAGCGTCTAAACCCTGCACCACTATAAACATGCTCTAAACCCAAAGCCTGAAAGAACAGTTTCCATTTTATTTTCCGTTATCCCAATATAACCCCAATATAACCCTGATATCCAAATATATATATATATACACTATAATCCCTACAGTTTCCATTTTTCCATTATCCCCAATATAACCCTGGTAGTACCTCAAAACCTCCCTTAACCGAGCTTCACCTCGTACTCAGGTATCCACACACTTCTTGAGTGAATGCCCAGGCTCGGGGCGGGACCATGCCTGAGCTGCTATCCAGGGAGTATAAAGGAGATTTGGGTCTCCATTGGGGTAATATGAGCCATAGTCTAAACTCCTGAAAGAGGGTTATATAGGGGATTATATAGGGGACTACTATAGGGGATATTAAGGGGGATACTAGGAGTTTAGATCATAGCTCACATTAGGGTTCTATTTGGATAATGAAATACAATGGAAACTACTATTTAGGGTGTAGGGTTGAGGGTTTACAGTGTGGTGTGCCCTCAGCTGAGCTAACAGGGTCATCATGGAAGGGGCGATATACTTCTTGTGCCGAGAGACCCTAAGCCCTAAACCCAAACCCTAAGCCCTAAACCGTAAACCGAAACCCTTAGCCCTAAACCGTAAACCCAAAACCTGAACCCGAACCCAAACCCTGAACCCTACACCCATCTTGATTACTGGGGAATACCTCAAGGTGGCCGGCCTAACGGGGCCCCTAGCAAGAAAGTCGCGTTAAGACCTTGATATGTTAGGGTTTCTATAAACTAGGGGTCCCTCTTTGGGGGTCACTTTCATGGGGGTTAACATATATTGGGGGTCTATATTGGGGTCCCCCCATTGAAGGAAACCGCCATCTCAAACGGAAGTCCGCATCCTCTAGATCCATCGGCATCTCACTATAATGGGGTCATAATATACTGGGGTCTGTATTGGGGTCCCCGTGTTGATGGACACAGCCATCTCAAGTGGAAGTCCGCATCCTCTAGATCCATCAGCATCATTGACTTCAGAAGGAATAAATAACCCTAAACCCTAAACCCACGGAGAGAGGCTCAGCTATCCTGAGTCCTACACGGCTTAGAGTTCAGAGAATGGAGGCAAGAAGCAGAATTGCCAGACAAGAAGAGAATCTAGATTGCCCAAGATATTTCAGGACGTTCATTGGAATTTTGTAGAGATCAGTAAAGACTCCTAAAGATTTCAGTTGGTTTCCTTTCCGTCCATATGATTACCACGAGCCTGCAACATCTCCAAGGTAGCCACGTATTGAGAAGACCTACACTAAACCCCCTAGACCTAACCCCTAAACTCTGAACCTCTGCCTAAACCCTGTCTGGGTCAGGCAGAGGCTTCAAAGATGTGGGAGCTGCTTCTGAGCATGCACTTTTGTCATGGCTTCCCCCACCCCTGGGTTTAGGGTTCGTTCAGGGGACTTAGTCCCTACCTAGAGACCCACTTATGATTGGGGTATGCTAATAGTCACTGAGTCTGATGCACCTCCAAGTGCCATACCCCCCCCCCGCTACTACTTTTCTTGGATTTCAGGAGTCCTTTTCATTAGGGTATTCTAGGCAGATTCACGTATGTGGGGATGTGGTCTGGGAATCCATGAGTTTGGGGATGTAGCCTATCCACAGAATTCCGTGGAATGATAGAGTCTCTTTGCAGGACCCTACACTACCGCCCTGGGCCCCAACCCAGAAGTTTTCTAGAGGAATATTTCAACATTCGTATGCATCACAGGTTCGTCCAGCATAGTTTCCTGATTTTGGGGCCTTTCAGAATCAGGGCCCTATGCGCTGGACTACTGGGAAGTACGGATTAGAGAGCTAAGGGTTTGGAGGTTGACACTGTTCGCAAGGTTGTCGGCATGGAAGTGCTTCCACAATGCAAGCTTAGATAGATCATGTTAGTTCTGGGGTAGTCCTACAACAAATTCTCACATGCAGTCTGGAACCCTAAACCCCAAACTCCAAACAGATATTTGCCAGGTTAGGCTGCTACAGAATCCCCTCGCTTCTGCTGTCGACATATGCTCCTCAAACACCTCAGCAGAAAAAATACCAATGCGCAGGTATGTGTGTTCGAAACACACAGATATTGACAAAAAGAGAGAGATTTCTCTACTATGTGTATATACACGTATGTGTATATACATGCATGTGTATATGTGTATATACAGAAGTACCTTTGAACATGTATGCTTATTGAGAAAATGTACATGGCTCTTTGGATATACACGCAGGTAGTTTTAGTAGCCACCTCCATCCTTTCGAGAGCATAAACGTAAGACCTATCACTACCTAGACCCTGACACCATACCCTGTTTGGGGATATCGAAGGTACTAGGCTTAAAGTCAGGCACTCAGAAAAAGGGTAGGGTAGAGGGTTCTAGGCAACCCAGCACCGTGAACCCAAAAAACCTAGACCCTACACCCTATAAACCCTGAACCCTCAACCCTATAACCCTAAACCCCTAAAACTCTAAAACCCCAAGCCCTAATCCCTAAACCCCTAAACCCCCAAACCCTAAAACCCTAAACCCTTGGCTGACCAAGGTTTGCGCCCCAAACCTGTACGCCATGCAGGCTTTCCCACTTCAGGTGCTGTCCCGCCGCCCGGAGATCCAAGACAAAGGGGTTGAGGATTAGCGGTTTAGGGTTTTAGCTGTTTAGGTTTTAGGTGTTAGGGTTTAGGGTTTAGGGTTAGTACTGTAGGGGTTCAGGGTTTAGCGGTTTAGGGTGTAGGGGTTTAGATTTAGCGGTTTAGAGTTTAAGGTGTAGTACTGTAGCGGTTAAGGGTCTAGGGCTTTGGGGTGTAGGGGTTTCAGGTTTAGTGGGGTTTAGGGGTCTAGGGCTTAGGGGTTTAGGGTTTAGGGGTAGGATTTGTTAAGCCCGCAGGGGGGGGGGGGGGGGGGAAGTTTATATGAAAGGTGCCGCCTTTGCGGTGTTTATAGCGCTTGGGCAACGGTTTTGTGGATTCAGGCTTTCAGGTCTACAGTCTAGGTTTTGTTCTTTGGGGCTTGGGGCCCCAAGTTTCACATTTCTGGCTTCGGATACTTGGACGTGAGGTTTAGCGCTCAGGAATTAGCGTTTGATTTTTGGGTTTGCATGAGAAGAAGAAAGCGGTCCGTGGCCTTGCGGATGTAGAATTGAATGTCAATGGTCTTTGGAGGGAGAACTAGGTGAACTTTTGAAATTCAACTATACTTTAGGGGTCCAAATAAATTCCATGGAATTAGATTTGTTGTAAAGTTATGCTACATATAGGGTACCTGAAATAGACCTCAGCATGGTATTGGTAGTAACAATTAGGAGCCAAGTTGTAGGGATCATTAAGTGGGAAGTTCCTGCTGGGACTTGTTGCAGTACATTCGGATTACGGTTTGGCTGGAATAGACGCTGATCATCACTGATCTGCAAATCCAAGCTACCGTTCCCCATACTAGCACGGAAGCAGGGGCCTACGTGGACTACTTGTCTTTTGATGGTTAAATGGGAGGAAGGCGTTCAGAAGGATGCTCATGGATCACACAGAGCAGCCCTAAACCCTAAACCCGTTTAGGGTTTAGGGTTTAGGGGCGTAAGTATCACCAACTGCCAAGCCCTAAACCCCGGACCCTACCTGTATCCCCAATTACCACAGTTCAGTGGTGACTGCCTCAAATCAATTGGTACACCATCCGCAAACCCTAAACCCTAGACCCCAAACGGTTTAGGGTTTAGGTTTAGGGTTTAGGGTCCAGACCCTAAAGCCTAAACCCTAAACCCTAAACCTTAAACCCTGAATCAATTGCTACCCCAAACCCCAAACCCTAAACCTTAAACCCTGAATCAATTGCTACGCATAGGTTCTGGCGGTCGCACATAGCCTCCGGGTTCCTTCAGGGCTAGTAGAACTGACCAGTCTGAAGAAGCCCTCCGTTTAGGGTGATAATCGCCATCAGATTTAGGGTTCAGGGTTAGAGTGATAATCACCATCAGATTTAGGGTTTAGGGTTTTGAGCTATGTGCGGGGGCGGGGCGGAGTATTTTTGATGTAAGGGGGTGGTGGTATTGGGGGAATGGCTGTTGCTGGCTAAGGGATGTCAAGACGACCTAAAGCGGGTCCTGCACTGAAATCTTTTAGGGATTATGTTTCATGTTTCGCTCTAGGCTGTAAGGAAGGATCAAGAATGTTGTTTTCATCATCAGCCTAGAGGGATTACAGACATGCGGTTGATGGACTAGATTCTGCACCACTCAGGGGCTCGTATTCTACTGTGATGTGTTTGTCATAGTTACACCCAAAAAGGTGCCCCAAATTTGGGAAACCCACGTTTAGGGTTTGGGAAACTTAGGGTGGAATACTGCTACTGCGGGATACTGAATGATCTCTGCTGTATATGGAGGTTCTAACCTCCATGAGCAATCTTGTTTTATGAGAGGGGTGTTCAAGATCTCTTCAGACTCCCTTCTTCGTCACCAACTCTTTAAATAAAGCCCCTAGGCCACCATAGTCTAGTGTTTCCGCCCAAGCCAGAAACCTAAACCCTGCAATCATTCATACCCATAGAAAGCTATTTAATCGCAAAAGGCATGGCAGCCATTGATGACACGGTCACCTGTCTGAACCATGCCCTTGCGCATGTGGGCGGCTGTTTAAACTAGGGTTCGTGTATGAGTTTACTGGAGTTGAGAGGGAAACGAGCCTTCTTTTGCAGGAGCACGGTAGACATGTGCGACATGTGCGAAGCCCTCAAAATTTAAGGACATCGTCTTTACAGGAAGGGTCCTGGTAATTGGAAAGGGTTGTGCGGAGGAGTTCTTGGTTCCAAGTAGGGCGAGTTGGCAGTAGCCATGCTGCTGGTTGGAGGGTCTTTTCCCCTGGGGATCCAAATAGCCCAATGTAGGTAATATTTACAGACTTTGGGGCCCAATGTAGGTATCATTTATATACTTGGATCCCTAGGGTTCCTTTTTTTCCCTAAAGAAATGCACGCTAACTCTAAAGCCAGAAGCAAAAGAAGCCGAGTCAACGGCTGGCGTCCAAGAGGTTCGCAGTCCACATTGCATCGATTGAAGTGGAGCAACCAGGGCAAACATTCACTAGCGCACCCAGAACTGCCTGCTGGTTACTTTCAGCTTGACTTTCTGGATAACTTTCCCAGAAACCCCCTAAACCCTAGACCCTAAACCCTGAACCCCTATACCCTAAAAAGGTCAGAAAGTCAGAAGCCCAAGGTGCAAATTCTAAAGCCTCAGATTAACCCTCAAGCATCCAGAAGTCTGGTCCTTATATATGGGGTTATGTAGAAATAATGGAAAAGAAAATGGAAACTACAGGGATTATAGGGATTATATATTATATAGGGATTATAGGGTATATATGGGGTTCTATAGGGATAATGGAAAAGAAAATGGAAACTACTCTATATATATATATAAGGGTTATTAATGGAAAAGAAAATGGAAACTACTATATATATATATATATATATGGGTTATGTAGGGTTTATATAAAAATTCCTGACTTATCGAGCCCTCGAGGACTAATTTTCTGAACCTGGGGAGCGTGTCAGCCTGCTTTATAGTCACGGTTTGGAGATTTGTGAGGTTCCATGGTAAGCCCTACAATAAGAATGATCGACCTAAGGGTCCAATTACTCAATATTCACATGCGTGCCCAGAACTTGTACTACAATTTTATACCCAAGCACAAGTAAGTAATTATTGGAAACTTGGACCCTTAGGGGAAGGGAGCCTAGAATTGCCAATTAAGACAGCACGCCAGCTTGGCCCTCTCAAGCTTTGAGAAGAGTGCAACACCTTCAGCCCCAGACTGGGATTTCCAAAAATGAGATATAGGGTTTAGGGTTTAGGGTTTAGATTTAGGGTCTAGGGCTTAGGGGTCGTTTTGAGGGTTCCTATGATACGAGTCGCTTTATATTGGGGTCAATTTGGGGCTCAAGCTCACCTCTTTACGGAAAATACCACGCCGACTGGTCCCAAAAACGCGTCGTCCTGACCCATGTACCTGGGCTAAGGTTTGGGGATCCGAGCTTCAATGCGTGAATGCTGTCTGCGAAACCTGGTCTACTGTGGGGGGTTGAGTGTTCGGGCATGACATGTAAGTCATTACCGATACTAAGAATAATGATGATTAATAATACTAATAGTAATATACTTCCCCTTAAGTAGATAGAATATGGGGTATATGGGGATCTTAGTATAAAATACCCAAAGCTATATTCTATCTACTTCAGGTGGGACTATAATAATATGTTGGTATAACAATAGTAACAAAATGCAGAACCTCACACCCCATAGACCCTGAGCCCCTCAACCTTAAGCATGGAGGGCCCAGGAAGAATACGCAGGGTGCATGGGCTGTGGCACATGGATCATTGTGTATTGCATTTTGCCTCTAGTGAAGCGGGCTGTGCGTCTCAGGTAGTCTAACCCAAAGGGTCCTAAGTACCCACATGGGGTATACTTACCCAAACCATAAGGGAAATTACTACTACAGAAACCATACTTTGTACCATATAGGCACTTTGGATCCTTTGGGTAAGGAAGTCCGGGTGGGGAGAGTCATTCGAGTTCGGGATGCATCCCGAAAAAACTTACAGATTACTTGGAGGGTCAGGGAGACTTAGTAACTAGGTTCATAATGGGGGACAATTGGGGTTTTGCGGTTACTCTATGGGTTATAGGGGTTATTAACCTACATACTAAGTCCCCCTGACCCTCCAAGTAGGGTGCAGGGTTCAGGGAGCTTCCGTGCCGCGATGCGCGGGCCGGGACCTCTCCTTAGCACCCTGTCAAAGGCAAAGGGTTTAGGGTTAGGGTTAAGGGTTTAGGGCTTAGAGTTTGGGGTTTAGTGTTTAGGGTTTAGGGTTTTGAATATTGACGGGTTCTCAGAATTTGTCTTATCTCATAGGTTTTAAGGCTGTATGATCTTACCCAAGGACTTCAATCCTTGTTTCAGGGAACCCCAAACAGGGACCGCTAGTTTTTGGAAACCTCCACGTAGTTGAAGAACTTCCAAGCTCATAGCCTGGGGCCTAAGCAAGCAAATGAGCTATAGTCTAGACTCTAGACTCCTTAAAGGGTGGTACATAGAGGTTTTCATAGGGGAGTACTAGCGTGGTTATTCAGGACTATACTAGGAGTTTAGACTATAGCTGATATGCTTTGGGCCACAGAGAGCTCCTATAGGTACTCGAGGTCTGAACGATCTTCTACTTGGATACTGACTTGGACCCTTACCCTGAGGCTCTAACTCTAGAAATAATACCTACATTGGGCCCCAAACCCTATAAATAGTACCTATATGGAGCCTTAGGGTTAGGGAGAGCGAAGTTGAGGACGTCGGCTGGTCATGTTATGTGAGACGACGGTCCATCACAGCGCCTAAGGGTTCAAAGTATCATATATCCGCAAAAATATTTAACATTATCAACTGGCCATCAGTTTTATAAGGACCCAAAAGTACATGATTCTTGTATATTGGAGTCATAAGCAGATGAACAAGACAATACAAAACCCTTTGGCATCTAGGTTGGTCCACGGCATCTCAAAGAGTTCCGCAGTTCCCCAAAATAGCCCAAAGGGTCCTAAGTCCCCATATGGGGTATACTTACCCAAACCATAAGGGAAATTCCTACTACATAAACCATACTTTGTACCATATAGGTACTTTGGACCCTTTGGGTAGGGGACCCCAATATGGACCCCAAAATACTATAGTCGTTGTTATTGAACCCCCAAAATGATACCCCTAGTTTTGGAAAACCCCCGTTTGGTTGGGCTCCTCCCCGCACTCCGGGGTCACATTTCGAGATGTCGATTGCGACCCTTTCCTTGTACCAGGATTGTCCAATGAGTTCTGGAGTACACCGGTGTCCTTCGACTCACGGAAAAGAGGGCATGTGCCCTTGACTCACATATGCCACCAACGACCTCTGTACCTCAAACCGCGTTCACCCACAAGGTGATTTCTTTGCGATACGTTCATGCAGTACAAATGAGTAGAATTTCATTTGGGGATACTATGGTACCCAATATAGAGTAAGATTATATCCTCCTTTTGGGGTATAGTAATTTATATAAGGAATATAGTCTTACTAGCTTCAACCACCAAAAAAACACTACTCAAATTAGGCGACCCCAGTGCCATAACTTCAGCCTACCTGTACTAGGACAGGTCCAAGGATGAGGATTGACCCCGGAAAACCATTCATATCAGTTAGGAGGACCCCCCACCTTGTAATAGTGGTTTATTAGGACTATAAGAGGTCCCTAATATAAGCCCTATTATCCCTTATAGTCACTATTACTGGGTGGGGACGTCTACCTAACATATCAGAGTGTTTGGGGCCTAAAGCTCTTAAGGCCAAAATATTTGAGCACTTGGATCCCTAGGGTAATGCCCTGCTGAGGAGATCGTGCCTGCTTGGATGTGCTACGAGCGCCACTTTCCGGCAAAGATGCACGGAGCTGGGTTTGGCAACGTGTTCAAACTTTGGAGCTTCAGGCCCAAGATTATGAGGTTGATAAGGGTCTACTTGCAGGGTCAGGGGGACTTAGTAAGTAGGTTAATAATGGGGATAAGTGGAGTTACTATATGGGTCATAGGGGTTCTTAACCTACTTACCAAGTCCCCCTGACCCTTCAAGTAGAGCTTAGGCTTTACTTTTGTTATGTTGGAAGTTGTCCTGCAGGGACCCTTGCGTTTGGAATGGAAACACATTGTCGTTGCCAAGCGGTACCAGACATTGTTTCTTGGAGGCACGCCCACATGAGGCTTTTCTGAATCAAGGTCCGTATTCTGGAAACTCCACAGACAATAAGAGGGATTTGAAGTAGATTTTTTTGGAGGTCCACATGAAGGGTTACCTGGAGACGTGTCCTGAGAAACTCTCATAGGAAGTCCCACATGCATGATGCAATCGCCTGAAGGCTTCCATGATCTTTGCTGCCCCTAAGCCCTACACCCTAACTCTAATCCCTAACCCCATAACCCCCTGACCCTAAACCCTGACTCCTAAACCCTAAACTTAAACCCCTGACCCCATAGCACTAAACCTAAAAGTGCTGAAGTTGTGTTCCCGACTTGCCTCAGATGCAGCTGCTGTGGTTCATTATGGGACTCTGCAATAACTGGAATGTCCTCAGGAATTTGAATTCTTAAGTTGTTATAGTAGAGCCCTGGAGAATTATTGAACACAGTATATGGCTTATGGTTCTATGGGGATTGCAGATAAGTGCGTTTTCAAAAAGCCGGGCGGACATTGGGATCTATATTGTGGCCCCTACAGAGGCGAACCCTGGTTTGGTTTCTCCCTTCGCACATGACCTGTAATCCGTTAAAATGAAAGCCTACGTGGAAGGTCAGGGGGACTTGGTAAGTAGGTTAAGAACCCCGATGACCCATATAGTAACTCCACTTATCCCCATTATTAACCTATTTACTAAGTCCCCCTGACCCTCCAAGTAACATGTTTTTAAAGATTAGGGTGTTGATTGACTCTACACCCCCAGGTTCAAACAATCCAAATGCGTAGCGAATGTGCTGCCTGGACCTCTCCCAATGTCCCCTTGTTTACGCTCTAATGTAGACCCATGATGAATAAACCACCCTCCTTTTAAGGGCCTGAATACGTCGGCGCAGTATTGGGATGTTCATTATAATTTCTATTAAGGGGGTAGGGTTCATAATCCGGGGTCGGGGTTGGTGTGTGTGTATAGTTGCTTTGTTTGGTCTGCTTCTGCTGTATCGCAACTCTAGGGCCCAAATCATGGGCCCCTAGTATGAGCCCTTAACCCTGGGATCCTTATATGCGTACCATACATAGATATATGTGTACCCTATATCCTATATGTACCCTTAAGGGTCCCTAGAATCCCCCTGCAATGCTGCAGGGCCCATATGAGGGGTTCATACTTCTAACCTTGGACTTCTGCTGTATCGGAACATCTCAGGCTGGGTGGAGTGGGCCCTGAATTCTGACCTTTCTATCGCCTCTGGAGTGCTCACGGATGCTTGTCGAATGCGGACCCCCACGGCTTTTTTATCCTTATCATAGGGACCCCCCAAAAGTTACCCTAATTTTTGGAAACCCCAAATCGGGATTATTGATTTCAGGGTGGGAGCAGGAGTTGGGAATGGGTCGCTGTTTTCCCAAAGGATCCAAAGTGCCTATATGGTACAAAGTATGGTTTCTGTAGTAGTAATTTCCCTCATGGTTTGGGTAAGTATACCCCATATGGGTACTTAGGACCCTTTGGGTTTCAAGGGTCCGTATGCCACGTACTTCGTTTTGATAGTCAGCTCGGGCCCCATGAATTACTGCGCGACAAGGCCGCATACCTGTTCATGTTGGTAGTGGTTTAGGGTTTAGGGTTTAGGGTTTAGTGTTTAGGGTAGGTGGCTTGGGTTTTGAGGCCGTTTTTGCGAGAAGGGTCAAGACTAGCTTGGGTGTACCATTTTGTGTATACCATTGTCAGCAACAAACTGGGTTGCTGTTAAGGAACCCAAATACATGTACCATGATGGGTATTTAATGTCATTAACATGGCTCCCACGGTCTATAGTAACGTAAGTTAAGTTCCTGAACAGCACCCGGAAAAATGCCATTCGACAGGTCTTAATGCCTGACATGGCGAGTTCCGCATCACTAGAATAGATATAACTCCAAGAATAGTAAATATAGTGGTAGTGATAGTAATAAAAGTAGTTTCAATCAAAGCCCCGTAGGCGCTTCATTTTGTAGACTGGCTTGAGCCCGGGAGAAAGTAGAAATTTCCGCCTGTCCATGTAGTCAGTTCGCAGGAAAAGTACCCTGTATTGCCATCTTGTCAGCATGAGCCCTCGAACGAGAGATTGCCATTAATAAAGCTTGGCACAAGGGCACAGCGGGAAAGCACTAGTGTAGATCTAGTGTAGTGATATCATCAACATGGCGAAGAGCAGGAGAGAATGTTATAACAACTTGTTGCGAACAAAAAAAAAGTGCACTGATGTTCCCTTCTATATGCAGACATTTGAGACCCATCACGGGACCCTCAATTCAGAAAGACTCTAGACTTATGCATAGACTGGCGATAAAGGCGAATGCCTGCTTCACAACGATGAGGTGTTGGGCGGTAAGGAGTATCTGAAAAGATGACACCTACAAATCCATAGAGGGAATCTTCCCTACACTCACTGTGAATTTGTGCAGTCCTGAATGGTATGTCGGGGCCGAACAGCGAAGTCCAAACCCCGACTCCACTTAAACCCTAAACTCAAACCCGAAATAGTAGTTTCAGTTTTTTCCATTATCCCAATATATCCCCAATATATCCCCTATATAACCCCTACATACCCTGTTGATGTGCAACTCCGAAGTCCTTCAGGCAGTCTGAGCTGCACACCCAGTTGCTGAAAACAGCCTGCCAAGATTTTCCCTAAAGGTCCAAGTACCGAAGAATCATATACTTGCCCAAAACCTGTACTATAATTACTATTACCCAAAACCCTAAGTACCTAATTATTGGGGACATGGACCCTTAACCCTAAACCCCATATAAACCCCCATATATCCCATGTATATCCCCTTTAAAGGGACCTAATTATTTGGGACATGGACCCTTAGGGTTTCTCAAGAGTCCAAGCAAGGATGGTTGAACCATCTTTCTGTCTTGGGCTTCGGGGGTTTAGGATTTAGGGTTGAGGGCTAAGGGTTTAGGATTTAGGGTTTTAGGGATTTAGGGTTTAGGGTTTCAGGTTTAGGGTTTTAGGGTTTTAGGGTTTTAGGGCTTCGGGTTTAGGATTTAGGGTTAAGGATTGAATGTTTCTTTCTGGCCAGCTTTCATGTGTGCTCTTTAGGGAGGTTCTCTCTATGTTGCATGCCTTGCGGGGTATGGGCCAGCCGAGGACCTGCCTTCCACCAATGTGAACGACGCCACTTGGGCATGTTACGGGGTTTAGGGTTTAGGGTTTAGAGGTTTGGGGTGTAGGGTCTAGGTTAAACCCTATGCTGGGGTTTCCCAAAATTAGGAGTACCTTTTGGGGTCCCAATTAGGACTATAGTATATTGGGGTGTATGTTTTTGTCCCTTAATTTTGGACATCACCATATCGGCCCCAAACCGCAATCCTGCTGACAGATGTCCCAGTCCCAGCAGCTGCAAAGCCACTTACTTCAGGAATGGTCCAAAGTCCTCTTCCCATTCTCGTCACATTTCTGGGCAGCCGCTTCTGACCTGTTCCGTTGAAGCATGCAGTCATCTGCCCCTGATTATGGGCGAAGAGGAAGAGTTCTGTCATGCTGCATCATTGTGTAAGTTTGTGGCCACAAGCGATAGCACTTGACCAGAATCCATGACCTCGAGGATTGTGGCCAGGACCTAACCTACCCAGCGAATTCTCGGGGCCGCCCAGGCAAACAACAAGGTGTTCAGACCTGCAGGTAAGAACTCAGGGGTACTTGGAATTACTTTAAATTGTTGCTCAGCATAATCCTAAGGAACAGCAAAAAATGTAATTCGTACTAGGGTTCCAAGTTCACCATAGAGAAGGAGTTAGCGCATGAATCTCCAAACTTGTTGTGTGCATAGATGGACATGTCCATCAAGAAGCTCGGCCCGCAATCCCCACATTTACATCCCAAGATACTTTAGGGTTTAGGGTTTAGGGCTACGGTAACTTTATGTTGGGAAACCTTCATAGGGTAGTTTCCATGAATTGGGGGAACCCCAATGCAGGCACCAAAATTCTCTGATCCTTGTTATGGGACCCTCCAAAACAAAAGTATCCCTATTTTGGGGAAACCCTAAATCCGATATATCCAATATACAATATATCCCTATAAAACCCCTATATATCCCCCCTGTTTGAGGAAACTCCACCACACCTAAACCCTAAACCCTAAACTATCCCAATTTTGGGGGGCCCTCCATATGTCAGCTCTTATGTGGCGCTGTTTGACGCTGAACCTTCATAAGCAGACCTTACAGCCTGAAACCGTAGGCTGAGTCAAGGGTTTAGAGTTTATAGGATTTAGGGCTTAGAGTTTATAGGGTCTAGAGTTTATAGAGTTCAGGGTATAGGGCTTAGTGTTTACGGGGTTTAGGTTCTAGAGTTTATAGGGTTTAATTAGGGTTTAGGGGTCTAGGGCTCAGAATTTACAGGGTTTAGGGATTAGAGTTTATAGCTTTTAGGGCTTAGGGCTTAGAGTTCCTACCTTGATCGTGGATGTCCTTTCTTTTTTTGGGGTTCCTGTCCTATGCTTAGATGAGCTATAATCTAAACTCCTTAAAGGTGAGTTATATGTCGGACTATATAGGGGACTATTATAGGGTTTATTAAGGGGGATGCTAGGAGTTTAGACTACACCCAATACACTTATAATGCCCTATATTACCCCGACTAAACCCTAAACCCTAAACCCTAACCCTAAACCTAAACCCTAAACCCCTAAACCCCTAAACCTTAAACCCCTAAACCCTAATCCCTAAACCAGCTCACATAGGAGATGCCCAGGCTCCCATTGTGGGTTCATCGTTGGACCTGAATGGCCACTTGGCCTGGAACCACTGTTGATACTAAAAATCCTGCATGACCCTAAATACCATATACCTTGGGAATTATGGTATTATAGTAGATTAGGGTCATGCAGGATTTTTAGTATCAACAGTATCCAGAAGATTCGTGGGCTAGTGTCAATGTTAGGCTGTGTAGGATAGTCCCTAATATACTCCCTAATAAGGAACCCATGTCTTTCAATCGTATGGGGAAATATTGGCTGTCGCACAAAGGGCTTGTGAGGAACAATTGTGGTGAGGTGGTTGTGGGACCTAGGTAATACTTACGGCGTTTAAGGGTTGAGGGAGCGAAGCACACGCTTTCATGCTGATGTTGAAGCTGTTCCAACGCTGGACCCCCAAACCCTAACCGCTAAATCTCAAACCCTGTTCTCAGATCAGAGGTGGCTTTTATTAATGGGAATGTAAGCCGGGCATAACTTCAATCATTCCCTTCGAGGTTACTGGTCAGCTACAAGTAGTTCCAGAATTAGTGGGGGATTTTACAACATCTAGTATGCTGGGCTGCTTTCGCTTCGAGGGTCCGGGTTCAGCTTTACTTGGCCATGGTAGACATTCAGCCCGACATCGAATTACCCAGGAACCTGGAAATTGCAGCGCATTATAGTATTCCAAAACCACGGCTGGAGCATGTGTCTGGCATATGCAACTGGGAGGAGGAACGAGACACTCCCCCAGACTCACATGGGCTATAGTCTAAACTCCTTAAATGGGGCTATATAGGGGAGTATTATAGGGGGTATCAAGGAGGATACTATGTCTCACAGGGAACCCCCAAAACACGACCTTCAAAAGGACCGTCATCTTGGCAGGCCCTTTTTTTAGATTTCACGCGACTCGGCCTAGCCATTTCCCTAAGGGTCCAATGACCCAGATAGTAGGGTTTTAGGGCCCAAATATTAATGGTATTTGGGACCTAAAACCCTACTATTTGGGTCCTTGGACCCTTAGGGTTTAGAAGGCTTGAACCCAAAACCGTTTACATATGTCCGGACTCCTAGGGAATATGACTCAAAAGTCCTGCAGAACCATACACTGCATCTCCATAAGTGTGGAGTGCGGGGAATCTCTGGGAGGGACCTCTACGGAGTGGCACTGTATATCTTAGGTGGACCCCCTACCCAGTAATAGTGACTATAAGGGATAATTGGGATCATATTAGGGCCCTCTTATATTCCTAGTATACCCCTATTACAGGGTGGGGGGTCCTCCTAATGTATATCGTCAGATGTTTCAAGGAATTACCCCAAAGGGTCCAAAGTACCTATATGGTACAAAGTATGGTTTCTGTAGTAGTGATTTCCCTTATGGTTTGGGTAAGTATACCCCATATGGGCACTTAGGACCCTTTGGGTACCTAGGCATACACGGGAGCCCTAAGTGTCCACGTACCCAATATTTGGGTACTTGGGGTTTTGGTACTAGTAATTGTAGTACAGGTTCTGGGAAAGTACATGAATGTTAGGTACTTGGACCATTAGGGGAGTATGATAACTCTATTATGTGAGCTATTGCCAATATTCGGCTTACCAACGGACCATTACGGGTGGACATAGGGGGGGTCTCTTGCAGCCTAGTATTGTCCCTAATGAGAAACCCATGTCCCGTGATTACGTGGGAGTATGCCAGGCCTGATCACAACACAGTTTAAGGTTCAGAGACTCCTTCCTATCCCAATGCCCAATGTGCCCTCGCATTTTTGGATGATGAATGCACGAATACACCGCCCGAGCGTTCACTTGCGCCCCTGCGCATGTTGACTCCAGACTAGCATGATCCGAGGTTTCCGTTGAAGTGGATTGAGGCTTTTTGATATTCGGCGGTGGTGGTCTAGTTTGGGGTTTCGGGGATTACCTTTGCAACCTTTTGAGCTTGCATCTGTGCGGACGCAAGGATTTCAATCTTTCAACCCTAAGCCGCCAAAGTTCCTAAGCCCTAAACCCTAAACCGTACAGTCCTAAACCCTACATATCCCCTAAACCCTAAACCCTATCAAGCCAAGAGAGGTCAGATCGTGCCTGGTTACCTGGAATTAGATAAGGACCTTCAACAGCAACTGGGCTGATTGGTTAAGGCCTTAGGGTTTAGGATTTTGGGTGGGTTTTCAGCTTCAGGGTGCCCGGACCTGTGCATAAACCCAGGTGTAGGGAAAACACAAAATCCTGAAGTCGAAGTTCTGCAAGGCTTTCAAGGGAGGACAGATCACCATTCACCTTGGATAAACATGGATTAGGGTTTAGGACATTGCGTCTGGGTAGGCTGGTTTTCAGATCCATGAAATCGGCTCTTGCTTTTTACGCGGCTCTCAGCCATCCGAACCTACACAGTCACCCGAGAACAGGCTGTCCTGCAGCCCTAGCCCCAAAACAACCATTGTTGTCTCGGCCTCCGGCCCCTTTTGCATTCTATCAGATGGGGTTGACCTGTACTTGGTGCCCTATAACCCAGGTTTCCATGTCATTTTCCGCCGTCTTTTCCATGTGATTATCCATTATTGGGATTGTATGGCTCACTTGCCTAAGCGAGTCTTTATCGGCACTACACCTCCTTCAAGCTTTCCCAAAGGTTTCTGTAGGTATACAGAATATGTATATATATACATATGTATATAGGCATAGGGCCAAACAAGTTTCCCATATTACTTCTGGGTTTAAGAATATGGCTACATGGACCCTTTGGGAGTCAATATTTCGTCAACAGGATGTGTGGCTCTGCCCGCGGCCTGCGATGCTAACTCGAACGTTACCTACTTTGCAACCTAGAGTCGATAAACATCACTTACTTTGGGCTATTTGGAGCCCTAGGTATATTTGGTGTCAACTTGAGGAATCCTGGGTAGGCCGCGGTGGCAAGACGCGAGAAGTTTTCATGTGTGTGATGGAGTAAGGTAAAAGTTGCCAAATTCTGGTATCGCAGTTACCGTTATTGGGGCCATACAGCAACTGAGTATCCCCAAGGTATTGTAGTTGTCGTCAGTGGAGTGGCTTATCCCTCAACCCTCATAAGTCCCTAAACCCTCGATCCTAAATCCAACACCCTAAACCCTGAATCGACATATCCCTAGGCTTTAAAGCTTGCCATAGCTTGCCCAACATTGAGTAGACACAGCACTATTAGTAGCCCGTATGGTTTAGGGCTTAGGGCTTAGGGACCTCATTACTGAAATTAAGCCCTCGACTTGTAGCCTCAAACTGCTCATGAACAGCTTCAATTTGGCCAATGGTATGTAGGCTCAACCCTAAATGTGTCGTGAAGTACTCTCCCTAAACCCTAAACCCTAAACTGTAAAACCCTAAACCCTTAAACCCTGAACTCCTAAACCCTAAATACTCCAATTTGGCCAGAGGTATGTGGTGTCCGACCCAATCGACCTTGAGCTGGCAGGGAGGGTTTAAGGTTTGTTCTGCAGGGAGTTGGTAGGGGTTTAGGGTTTAGGGTTTAGGGAACCATTGTCTTTTCCAATTCCTTACATGCCCCTACATAAGGCCTATATGGTAGTTTCCCTAGAGACCCCCAAATACGATAATCCTTACCATGGGGACCCCCAATACGTTACCCCTGAGTTTGGGAAACCCTTATATACACCCCTAACCAACCAAAATTGCTATCAATTCTTGAGGGTTGGGTTTGGTCTGCAGAGGGTTCGTCTGAAAAGGAAACTTCGCGGCACGGCGAGAAGCCTATGTCCTCGTGATAGCCCATGGTTTAAGGGTTCAAGGTTTCGGGGTTTAGGATTTGGGGTCTAGGGTTTAGTTTTTAGGGGAAAGTGCGTGAACATAAGCAAGTTGAAGCGGAACTGACGTCGTAGATTTAGCGAGAAGAGATTCTGCTATTGCAGTCCTTACTAGGGACAATATAATCCTCAATGTATAGGATCGTTTTTCCATTTTCTGTTCCAATCCAATATACCCCAGCCCCAATACCTTATGAGAATAGATACCTAAAAATCATAGATTTCCACAAATCTGTACCATAAAGAAATTATTGCCAAAACCACGGATATTGGGTACTTGGACCCACTGGGGAATATGGTTGCCGCGATATAGGGCCGAGCTGCCTTGGGTCCGGTGTTACAGCCTTCGGCTGGCGTGGAAATTCCCTGGGTTTAGGGTCAGGGTTTAGGGTTTAGGGTGGGCAGAGCTGTAAAGGCTTTTGCAAGTCCCGTGGACATCCGGACGTCCATACAAAAATACGGGTTTCTTGTGCCTTTCTTTCGTGTTGACGCACAGAAGTTTTCTTAACGTCAAGGGCGTAGTGCACGGACATTGCCATGCCAAACTCCCAAGAAAGACCTTTCAAGGAGTGACCATATCATGGAGCGACGTGGGTAAAACATTTGAAAGCCACTTTGTGGCCAACTGGTTGCATGTTCGTACCGTAGCTAGCTGGTCTCGCTGCTCCATGCTGTGCAAGCGAAGGTGCAACCTAAAAGATGTAGCAGACATTTGCTTAGGTGCTTTGTCCCTACCATTGATCAGGAAATTTATCAACATGGCCTTGTATGATCCTGGATTAGGACCACTAGAACCTGCCCATGATCCCTACCCAGACCCCCAAAGGGATCCAAAAGCTAGATGCCCACCATACGGGAAATCATATAAGGTTTATGTAGGGGGTATACTAGTTCTTTTGGATCCTTCCAGGGGTCTGGGTATATATCCTTCTGAGAAACGTGTCTAGAAGCATCCCTCATGCAGACTCATGCAAGGCGTAGCCAAATGCAGAACCGCGAACTTTCTCATATTCAGTTCATAGTGTCCTTAGCCCCTCGTAGCTGGTACGGGCCATTCTTAACATCCTGCATAAGGCTAAGTATCCTAAATCCTCGGATTGTGACTGTATAGTATATAGAATTGTCATGCAGAACTTTTAGTAGCAACCGCAGCTGGTGGATTCTGGATATGGCCCTTCAACCTTACTTCATTCAGATTGGGGGAAGGGATCCCGAAAATATTCCTTGTTTCCCCCATAATTGTCCTGACTTCCCATTCCCGATTCTCAACTAAGCCTTACAAGCTCTAAGCCCCAAGTATTGTGGTACTTTTCATTGTCTCCGCCCAGAAAGAGGGTAGGGGCCCAAAGAATTACCGATAGTTATGGTCCTGTGTTTCTTGTATACGTATGGTATAGGCTACCTCGGATCAACCTCGAAATCACAAAGGTAATTGTTTGGTCAGTCCCTATAACAGAAGAGGTGGCTGTGGGGCCTGCGTTTTTGCACATTGAAGTTTCTTCGTTTTTCTTTAACAGATTTAGCTGTATTATATCATGCATTGCGTAGTGTTGATGTGCGCGCATTGCGTATAGCAAAGCTCACACAAAATGATGCCCAGGATATGTAGAAGTGAAATAGAAGTGAAATTGCATACCTTCTATTGGACAATTTACAAATCCACAGATATCAAATTCGCAGGTATTTACGGTGTTTCTGAGGGTTTTGCATGGGGATAAAGCTGCACGTAGACAGTTCACTGGAGCCAATACAACCTTGTGATAAGCCACTTCATAGCACTTGGCATCTTCCGCGATTCGGCTTCGAGCCATCTCCCATGATTCCCTATGTAATGCATGATATCAGTGATAGCGTTGCCTACTTCATTGTGAGTCTCTGGTTCGATGGTTGCCCATTGCAACTGGGCGGCTGTTCAGGGCTCACAATCTTAAACGTCATCATATACGTAAACTATATAAAGAAATATTGGGCTTTAAAAACACAGGCCCCGCAGCCACTTGCTCCTTCCTATAAACCTCTAGATAAGACCAATTCGCATTTGATGTTACATATTCTTTTCCATGTGATTCTCAAGTCCTGGGCTCTACATCCCTAGAACCTAAATCCCAAACCCTAATTATCTTTTCCACTATCCCGATACATCCCTATGTAATATTGGGAGTTAACCCTAGGTCCCGCTCCGAACTTCCACAACCCCAAGCCTTAAACTTTAGTCCCTACAATCTTAAGCCCTAAACCCTAGTTCCTAAACCTATTAATCCCTTGGCCTTACTTAGACTGCTCTGTAGGAACTTCCATAAGCCGGGATCATGGACAGGAAAATGCCACGCTGGAGAGCTGGATTCGACTTGGTTCCGTGGAGGCGGCCGAGGGTCGACTGCAAGGGCCTAATGCAGAGGGTTTAGGGTTCAGGGAGAAACTCCAGGTCTCTTCAAAGGGATATGTAGTGACTACCTTTTAGGGTTTCAGGGTTTCGGGATATTACGGCCAACAAAGGAGCATCAAACGGAAAAGAACATGAAACATGTCATGGGTCATGTAAATTTGGATTGTATAGGCGTATATGTCATGTATGTATTATATCTAGGGATTCCCCCAAAAGATTACCTCTACCCTTTGAGGTCTATTTGAGGTAGCATATACAACATTAGATATAAGGAATGGAGGACCCTGATTTAGATCATTCTTTAGCCTTCAACAGTACAGAAGCTAGGGCACACGGTCCTGAGTTCTTTGCGGGCTTGGGATTTAGCCAAGCCGAACCCTAAACCCTAAACCCCATCCGTGAGGAAGTTACGGGTTCCCGGCAGCCGGTTCCGTGTCAGTGTACGTAGTAACCAGGAGGTGTCCTCAAGAACTTCTTCGCAGCTACCGTTTTGGAATGTTTTCTAGAACCCAGAAGGTCCACATATACAACCATTAGAGAATTGGGACCCATAAATGGTATGGTATTTTGGGGCCTGATTTCCCAATAATTGTATATATGGGCCCTCTGGGGGAGACATGAATATGGGACTGTCTCGAGTTGCAATAAAATTCGTGGGTATAAAGAAGCTGCTTCCGATAGTTACAGCAACTCAAGTTTCACTGTAGCCGGTCGCGACCTGAAATCAAGTGCGCCTCAGGTCAATAACCCTAAGGGTCCGAGGACCCAGATAGTAGGGTTTTAGGGCCCAAATACTATAATATTGAGTATTTGGGACCTAAAACCCTAGTATTTGGGTCCTTGGACCCTTAGGGTAAGTGCCCATGCCACCAAATGGGCGGGACAGAGCCCGTGAAACAGGGCATGGCCCACTCCTGTCATCAGCTCCAGTATTCTGCTCCTGTTAGGGTGTGGGGAGGATTCATTATTAGATACAGACAGCGGAATAATAACCATGAAGCTGGTATCAGAAGGACCTTGAAAGAAGTGAGGTAGGAGTCCGAATCCAAATTTGCCTACTGGTGCTTAAAGGGGAGTTGCGGAGTGAATATAGGTACATGAGGATCCACTCCCCCGTAAACACTAAACCCAAACCCACCTTAAGCACCAGTAAGTTTGGGGCTAAGCCTGGTCAGCTTAGATTCTGCAAGCTGTTCACACAGATGGGGAGTGAATGTATGTATCATGTTACGGAACTATGTAGGGAGATTTAGGTCTTACGGTGTAGGGTCCGCCTAGACCCGGAGCCCTAAACCCTAAGACCCTAAATCCTGAATCCCTAAATCCTAACCCCTATTTTGGGGTTTACCCTAAACCCCAAGCGCCAGTAAGCAGGAGATCACGAACATCGTGGCTGACGTGCCTGCCACGGCCAGCTCCGAGTGGAGTGCCGCTGAGAATGACGTTTGGGGGATTGTAGGGTTTAGGGGGCACGGTTTAGGGGTTGGGGTTTAGGGCCTAGGGTTTAGGGGTTAGGATTAGGATTTAGGTTATAGGATTTAGGGTTCAGGGTTAGGGTTTCTTTCCAATTCCGAAAATTTGCGACTGATTGGAATTATGGTCTAAGGTGCAGTATTTAGGGATAGTATACCCAACAATGAAGAATCAAATTGAGAAGAAAGTGGACAATGGAATGGACACTAGGATCATGTAGTGGTTTATAGGGACAAGGGTTTCCGTAAATTACGGGTCCCTTTCAATGGGGGGTAGAAGGGATATACAGGATGAAGTTAGGATATTTTTTGGATTTTTAGGGCTTCGGCTTTCCAAGGATTGGGGGTCCTTCTGGTGGTTTCCATCAGGATTTTAGTGATCATATTGGGGTCCTCTCATATTCCGTTTATACCTCTTTTACAGGGTGGGGGGTCCTCCTAAGGTCTCGGGTTTTGGGGATTTGGCTTTTGGACATTAGGCTCGGAGTTTGTAAGTTTAGGTGCCTATCCGATTTCTTCGAAATATTCTAGCCGACTCCCCGAGCCCAAACCCTTAAACCTTGGGTCCTGCCCGCACTCATTACTTATAATATAAGTATATACAGCCCTTAATATGATCCTATATTATACAGTATTATATACTGTGAATGGGTGGGGGCAGTACCCAACTTCAACCCCGTATCTTCGACTGAGAGGAGTACAATCAAAGCCGCATGCTTCCTGGCGCAGCCTACGCTCTAAGACTGGGCAATTTAAATCGACCTCACCGACCTCAGCCTAAAAGATGGATATAGGGAATAGTGCCAACATGGCCTTAAACATTGGGTATTTAAGTTATTCTAAATTACCCCGGCTCCACGAATTGCAGTCTTGGCGGGATCCTGAAGCCTAAACGTCTAAACGTCTAAACCCCGAAACCCTAAGCCTGTTGTACAAGATTTCCGCCATCCTAAGCCCTAAGCCCGTTTAGGGTTTAGGGTGTTTAGGGTTTAGGGTCAAATAGTAGCTTCCATTTTCTTTTCCATTGTCCCTATATACCCCCTATGTACCCCTTATATGATAAACTCCTATCATGACCCAATTCGTCGCACACAATCAGCACAGTCCCTCAATGACACGAGCGCCAGCCTAAGCAATCTAGAAGACTGACAAATACAAATATTGGGATGTCTTTAGGAAAAGTAATTCCAATGAACTCCATATATATATATGTATATATTCAGCTTTCATGTTCCTTTTTCTTTTCCGCTCGGCTCTCCATGATTGCTACGCACTTAGCCCCCAAAACCCTGAGCCCTCCCCAAGCTGTAACCCTACCCTAAGGGTCCAAGGGCTCAAATAATGGGGTATTAGAGCCCAAATACCATGAATATTATCGTATTTGGGCTCTAAAACCCTATTATTTGGGTCCTTGGACCCTACACCTTTATACCCTATACCTTAAACCCTAAGCCCTAAACCCTAAACCCCTTAAACCCCAAACCAGAAACCGCGTCCTTCCACGGCCGTGACCCAAGGAAGACTACTTGCCAAAGTTTGCCTGCGAGTCTTCCCTTGCAAGCTTGGAGGGTCAGGGGGACTTAGTAAGTAGGTTAATAATGGGGATAAGTGGAGTTACTAGATGGGTTATAGGGGTTATTAACCTACTTACTAAGTCCCCCTGACCCTCCAAGAATCCACTGGCCCAAAGTAGGGTTTCGGGTCTAGGGCTTAGGGTTTAAGGTTTAGGGCTTAGGGTTTAAGGTTTAGGGCTTAGGGTTTAGGGTCTAGTGCTTAGGGTTTAAGGTTTAGGGCTTAGGGTTTAGGGCGTAGGGCTTAGGGTTTAAGGTTAAGGGCTTAGGGTTTAGGGTCTAGGGCTTAGGGTAGGGTTTATAGGTTGGGTGCTGCACCCACTTTAGAACAGTTGGATAATTTTTATAGGTATACATAGCCCTGAATGTGATCCGGGTTGCCCAAAGTAGTGAACAGTTGTAGGTTTTAGGGCCCAAAGGTAAGTAATATTTATCGGTTTTGAGGGCCCAAATATTTATAGTTTTGAGGGCTCAAAGTAGGGAATATTCATAGTGTTGAGAGCCTAAAGTTCTTTAAATTTGTTCTGTGCGGGGCCTAATCGGTAGTTCTGCCAGAGGAGCTATCCTAGAGGGCCCAAGTACCCAAATAACAGGACTCTAGGTCCCAAATGCTATGATCTGAATGGTTTTGGGGTCCCAAAACCCATTTTGTATTTAGATACTTGGTCCCTCAGGGTAGTATACCTAGTCAAGCCACCACAACCGACCTTCGAAGCACAAATTATGAGATGCTGGGTGAAGTTCAAGAAGTCAGCCTAACGACTTGGGATATTTTAGGGGAAGCTTGCTCTTACACTGAATCATGCTGAAGCCCGCTGCTCCTTATACTCAAAGCCAAAGATCTTAAATCTCCAACTTCGAAGCTTGAACTGTATCTTGAAAGCGGGTTTAGGGTTTAGCTCCTCAATACCCTTAAACCCAAAACCCTTACAGAACGAATTCATAAGATGGAGCAGCAAGCCACACTGGACTTTTCAGCCAGCAAGGTTGATAGCATGGGTATTAGGGTTTAGGGTCTATGGTTTGGGGTTTAGGGCTGGGCGCACGGGTCCATAAGGAACGGCCGCAGTTTCGGTACTGATCTTGGGGAAGCATATGCTTATTAGGTATTTGGACTCTTCAGGTTACGGACTTATCTAGGGCAATGAGGCCCAAAAGGCGATCCCCAGACTGCAAACATTGCAAACATCCAAGACCTGCCACTATGAGCTATAGTCTGAACTCCTTCAGGGAGATGTTCTAGGACATTATATGGTGGACTATTCTAGGAGTTATTCAGGGAGTGTATAGAGGTACTGTATAAGTTTGGGGCTTATTCCGGGGATCCACTCCCCACCCCGGCCCACGACCCCAGCTCAAGCCTGACCCCCACAAACCCTTTTTTAGGAGATCCACTCCTTAAGCACGCGTAACTTACTGGGGGTTAGTAGGGAATGAGGGATTATATTGTATAGGGATTATACAAGATTCTATGGGGATTTTCTTGTCTCATCCCCCACTGTAGACCCCGGAATCCCTTATTAATAAATCCTCTCCCTTACGGGCCTTAATACTTGGTTTCTTGTTATAATCCCTATGAAGGGGAGGGGGTTGATTCATCATGGGTCTACAACCCTAAACTAAACCCTAAACAGTAGTTTCCATGTTCTTTTCCATTATCCCAATATAACCCCAATATATCCCCAATATAACCCTTATATAACCCAACCCTTATAAAACCCCTATATAGCCCCAATATAACCCCAATATAATCGCTATATAACCCCAATATAACCCCTGTATAACCCTTATACAACCCCTATATAACCCCTATATAATCCCTATATAATCCCTATATAACCCAAAAAGGAACTACGTTGGAGGGTGTAGGTAACCGAGGCCAATGGGGCGCTGCGCGACTGAAGCGCTT
>CAJNIZ010000383.1:7806-19377 GCA_905231905.1 Symbiodinium pilosum | reverse complement strand
TCATTAGCATCATCATCATCATCATCATCATCATCATGCTCGGTGGTTTTTTTTGGTGGCTGGGACCTAACCCAAAGTACTAAGTCCCCCCACAGACCCCTCCAAGTCGGTATTGCTTTTGGGAGTGGGCTTGTTGCTTAGTTTCTGTCTGGTAGGAAAGCGCCAGGGTTTAGGGCTTAGGGCTTAGCATTCAGAGTGTTTAGGTTTTGGCATTGGGTTAAGAGCTTGTGTGCTTTAGGGCCCTAGGGGTATGTGGGGGATGTTAAGGGGAGCATCGGGATCCTTACTAGATTCTACGTGGACTATCTGAAGAAATACCAAGTTTGGGGTGTATTAAGGACTCTTTTGAAATGCTTGGGTTTGCGCCCTTGGGTTTGGACCCCTAAGCCGTGGAATAGGACCCTTAATTAGGGTAGTTGGGACCCAGGGTTTAGGGTTTAGGATTAAGGGTTTAAGGTCTAGGGCAAGGTTACAAACCTTAGGGGTACAAACTGAAGAATTTCAGGTAGCAGGTCATGGGCAATGGCCTAGAGTGCTGTGTATTTTCTGTCTTCGGGAGACCACGGTGACACAGACGTTCACCCGGAATCCTAAACCCTATATCTATACGGAAGATGGCAACGGGACCTTGGTGTCTCAGGTTGTCATTCAATCTTCGACATGGACATCTTATCTGCTAAGACTCCTCCTCCCTTTGCATTCTCCCTACTTCCTAGAACCTAAATCCTAAACCCTAAATTCTAAACCCTAAATCCTAAACCATACCAATACTAATACTGATTCGAATACTACAAGTACTATTGCTCTCGCATGGGGTTGTCCACTTCAAGGTCCGGTTTTTTTGAAGGCTAGAAGTATGGGTACCTATTATGGCCTTTTAGGGGGATTCTAGGGACCCTTAAGGGTACATGTAGGGTATACAGTATGTATGCAAGGATCAGAGGGTTAAGGGCCCATACTAGGGGCCCATGGTTTCAACGTTAGATTTCAAAGGTACGTAAGCGCACACTGCTGTAGAGGCATGTCGCAACAGCGGCCTGGTCCAGAAAAGGTGACTCCATATGGATAGCAGTACTTGGAGGTTCATAGGACTTAGTAACCACTTATAACTGGGCTTGTAATCCAACTTTCAAGTGAGGTAACCTCCGTACAGCCATTTCGGGAGGTCGTACATGGGGATATTATGAGTCGTTACTAAGTTTCATGAAACTCCAAATAGAGACGGCCAAACCTGTATACCTGCAATGCGGTTTAGGGTTAAGTAGAGTTTAGGACAAGTGGCTATAACACATACCACAAGCATCACCATGACGTCATCACGTCCCCTAATAATCTCATACCTCAAGCAGTAAATGAGAAGTTGAAACAACCCATGCCTCAAAGAAGGTAAAATCATGGCGCAAAGCCCATGCCTTTGGGGTTGAGGGTACCAGGCATTCTACATACTTTCGGGATCCAGGTAATCTTAAAACTCCTAAGTAATTCAGCCAGTCTTGTAGATCACCTAAATAACCCGATGTAACCCCTATAAAGACCCCAAACCCTCAACTCGTTCCAACACCCCGCTCTAAACCATACAGCTTAAATTACTAAGCCCCTAAACCCTAAACCCTAAGCCCTTGAACTTTAAACCCTAAACCCTTGAACCTTAAACCTTAAACCGCTCAAAGCAAGCGGGTCCCGGACAGTGGCCCTGGCGATCCCTCGCGCGCGACCATGGCCTGGTGTTGCCAGCTTGACAGCAGGGGTGGGGGGCTTAGGTTTTTTTTTGTTTTTGTGACCTTTTATCCATAAGTCATGCTTACAAGATGCCTTCAGGCACGGTCCTTAAGCCAGGGG
The DNA here is from genome assembly GCA_905231905.1 of Symbiodinium pilosum. Taxonomy (NCBI): domain Eukaryota; class Dinophyceae; order Suessiales; family Symbiodiniaceae; genus Symbiodinium; species Symbiodinium pilosum. The sequence continues at coordinate 17,538 of CAJNIZ010000383.1, read as the reverse complement.
AGGTTAGGTTTAGAGTTTAGGGCTTTAGGGGTTGAGGGCTTAGGTTTTGGAATTTTGGGTTTGGGGGTTTAGGAATTAAGGGTTTGGGGGTAGAGTTTAGTAATGTAAGGTGTAGGGTTCGGGGCTGAGGGTTGGGGATGGGCCACTACCATGGCTGGCATTTCGTAAGATTTGGGGTTTGGGCTTGAGTGGGTAGGGAGTTCTGGGTTAGGGTTTGGGGGTGTAGACCAGGAATTAATGCTTGGGGCTTCGGGGAGCACATGTTGCGAATCCAACATTGAAAATTTCAGTGGGGTTTAAGCTTGAGTATGCATACCCATGGCTCACTTTCAAAAAGGCTGAACGCATGGGCTCTTGGCTGCTCTACGCCAGTGCCTAGACCCCAGAGCTGTAGACTTGGAGGGCCTGGGGGATTTAGCAGGTAAACTTACGAGGCTTCGCCATAATATAATTAAGAACCACAGTTATCCCCGCTCTTAACCTGCTTACTAAGTTCCAGTAACCCTCCGAGCGGGTTACATGCTACCGAGGTATACGAGAGATTTCCAAAGTTATGTCCATGCAATCCCGAGTATGCAGTTTCATTCTCCCCTTCTTATCTCCGGAGATCTCCTGAACCTTTGAAGCCTCAGCCCCTAAATCCCCAAAGCCCTAAACCCCTAACACCTAAACCCCTAAACCCCTAAACCCCTGAACCCCTGAACCCCTGAACCTTAATCCCAGGCTCTCCAAAAAAATTAGGGTTACCTTTTTGGGTATCCCTATAGTAAGGCTTCTAATACATTTGGGTCTATATTAAGGTCCCCCTGTTTTTGGAAGCTACCATTTTGACCTGCAGAGTTAAGGCCCTTGCAGGGTCGATGGCTTCAATGCAGTCTAGGGTTTAGGGTTTGGCGTTTGGGGTTTAGGGCCTAGATAACAAAAAATTGCGGAAGGATTGTAGGGCTAAGGGTTTAGAGGATTGGGAGATTGGGGCTTGGGGTTCGAGGCCGCATATCTGTGTATTCTACAGGGAAGCTTGGACATCGGAGCAGCTTGCAAGTAAAGGGACAACATTTATTAATGCGGGATGTAGATTTTGGGTCGCCACAAGTTCCAGCAAATTTGCAGCTGCTGCTGGAACATGACAACAGATACAGAATAAGGTAGCCTAAACCCTAAACCCTAAACCCCTAACCCTAAACCCCTAAACCCTAGCCTTCGCCACAGAGCAGTTCGTCTTGACGTCTTGACTTTGAAGGGTTGGCTACATCTACACAGGACGCTCAAAAAAACTTGGAACCTGAACACCTAAACCCCTAACGCAAGTCCCGACATCATCCCAGTTTCCATGTCATGTTGCATGTTCTTTTCCATATGGTTCTCCATTACTTCGTTTTTCCCCCTCCTCAAATATCCCCAGAAAAGGACACACCTAAACCCTAAACTGGAAGCCACAAAGCCTCTACTTCAGTCCATGCTTCGAGGCTGCGGAACAAGTCTTGGTCTGTGGACAAATTGTGGTGGTGGCTTTTTCCTAGACTTGAGGCTAGGGGGCTTATGAGTACAATGTGCTATGCACTCGGAATTGCATTAACCATGAACCCTCTATCTTGAGCACAAGGAGGTGCACCAAACAGGAGCAAAGGCTTCTGCAAGGCGCCTTATTTAGCCTGTGTTAGCGCGGAATTCTACGTGCTATGTGTGCAGCTGCGATGCTGTGCTGAAAACTATCATGAAAATTATTGTGCTTCTTTGCTCTACTGGCACAGGCCCAGGACTACTGCGTGGATCGGTTGGTGGGTTTGACTTCTGTCTGTCTTGAACCTTCACAGCTGGAGACCAGGCATCGAGTTGCAGCTACGTTTACGGCTTAGGATGTGGGGTCATGGTTCAGATTTAAGGAGTCAGGTATAGGGTTTATGGGTTCAAGGTCGAGGGTCGATGGGTTGATGGTTCAATGTGTAGCGTAGACAGTTTGGGGTTTGGGGTGTAGAGCCTATGGTTTAGGATTACGTACGGCGATGCTCAAGTGGTAGACGTCACAAATGCATCCATGATTACCGACGCAATTGTGCAAGGTTCCCCCAGACCCTAGACCCCAACCCCCTTTAAGGAGTTGAGACCCTAAACCATAAACCCTATAAAATTCTCTATACAAGGAAAACCAAGGCCAGCCGCAATAGGGTCAGAGGAACACAGGGTCCGCGACCGCAGAAGCAGAGCACCAAGGAATCATGCGAGATCGGGCTTAGGGCATGATGTTTTCATCACCCCTGTGCACTCAGTGCCAGGCAAAGCTAGGGGAGCCAGTCCAGGGCACGATTTGGGGTTTACGGTTTATGGGGATCATTTTATTGAAATGCTCTCACAAACCTCAGTAACCGCCAGCATGCAAGCTACTTGGTAGGTTACTAATGGGAATAACTGGGGTTAATATAACGCTTATAGGGGTTATAAGTATACAGACTAAGTCCCCCTGACCCTCCAAGCAGCGCAGGACAAGATGAATCTAGGATACCCTTTAGGGTTTATAGGGTTTAGGGTGAAGGGTTTGGCCACGTGTTACCTTTCGGCGCGTGCAACCCGTTACAAAGCCCTTACTGGTCGAGTCTAGAGTTTGGTAAGTACAGCCTTAAGGCTTAGGTGGATTACATAGGTATTGCTGTTGACTGTTTTCTAGGGATGATATAGAATTTCCAAGTGAAGATCTAGAATTTCCGGTTTTGGCGGTTATGTAGGATATGGCGGGATAGTACCCTAAGCAATGAGCAACCACACGGAAAAGAAAAATGAAAAACGAAATGGTCACTGGGACGATGTAAGTTCAAGTTCCATCAAGCCCTGACGTGGGAACTGGTTTCAATATGGCAGAGTAGGGTTGAGGGTTTGTGGTTTTAAGTTTTGATCACGCTTGGGCCCGCAGGGAAGCCTTGTTGAAACTTTGCCCAGCCACTTACATGGGGGGGGTTTCCCAAACCCTAAATCCTAACCCTAAATCCTAAACCCTGAACTCTAGATCCGAATCCCCTTATAAGCCCTATGCCCTGAACTCTAAAACCTAAACCCTAGTCCCTGAACTCTAAAACCTAAACCACTCATAAGCCTAAACCCTGACCTCTAAAACCTAAACCCCTCATAAACCCTAAACCCTGAATCCTAAAACCTAAAGCCCAGGGGCGCCTTTTTTCCAGCAGGAGCTAAGGAACATGTGGCGGCGGCGAGGTGACGGAGCTTGGCGCTGAAACGATCTTGCCTCAATAAAGGCCAAAATATGGTTAGGGGTTTAAGTGTAGGGTTGAGGGTTTAGGGTTTGGGGCTTAGGGTTTAGGGTTGAGGGTCTGTAGGGTTTAGGTGGTCAAGGTTAAGGGTTAGGGCTTACCTCAGTAAGGGACCAACTACCACGTGAACAAGGGATCCTTAACCAAACCCTAGGCTCTGTAGGATGTGTCGCCGGTTCGTCTTCTATAGGGCAATATGGGCCCAAATACCATGAGCTACTGCCAATATTTCGCATTGAAATACTGGAAAAGGATATGCAAAAGGCAACTCACAAAAGATGAAAGGGAAACTAGGATTATATGGGTGTTATAGGGACTAAAGGGAAAAAGCGACTATACTAACCCACCACGGGGGACCCCTATGTCCCGCAACCCTAAACCCTCAAACCCTAATTCTTGGTACCTTATATTGACAATAGCTCATATGAACCCAGGGATCCTTGATCAAACCCTAGGCTCTATATTGCTTAGGGTTTAGGGATTCAAGGCTTAGGGATTTGGGGTTTCGGGATTTAGGGTGTAAGGTTTAGGGATCAAGGTTTACGTTTCTGGTTTGAGGGCTTAGGGCTCAGGCTGTAGGGTTTAGGGATAATGGAGATCCAAATGGAAAAGGAGAGGGAAATGAATCGGAAACTCCTGTTGAGGTTTTGGATTCAAGGGTAATTTACAAGCGACTGTAAACGGGAAAGGGAACATCGAATGGAAACGAGCATGATGGGCGTAGGGGCTTCTTCCCCAGAATCTGTTGAATGAAGACTAATGCTTTTCCTACACCCTAAACCCTAAAGCCTAAACCGACCCTAGACCAATTCCAAGGAAGGGTCCCACAGTTAATGGGCTTCTTTGGCTCCTGACGCAAGGGTGTTGCAGGTATAGACAAAACGACTGCCCAAACTTGGGTAGGAGCTGTCGGGCTTTACGTTCTTCCTCTCGCGTTCAGGGCCTGGGTGGGGCTCGGGGGAAGGAAGATGTAGGGTTTGTTGTGTAGCGTGCTACCTAGACCCTAGCGGAACGATCTTTGTAGGGTTTTGCTCTCTGTTTCTGTGGCTCAGGACCGCAAGAATGGGGCAGCGGGAGGATCTGTGTAAGGCTTAAGATATAACACACTGAGTTTGAGCTTTGTGCTTCCAGTAATGAATGCTGTTGTAGTCTGAGATGTCATAAACCCTTTCCCCTAATATTGAACACCTCCCACCCCCTGCTGCGAAATATGGTCACTGGTGTACTTGGGCTGATGGAATATTTGATGTGAGAGGTTGGGGGCAGAGTTTTAACACTATGGGAGGTTTTTACCAAGGGACCCAGAGTACTCGGATTCGTCTTGAGGAGGTGCATCCACTTCCACTTCCTTGCAGAGTCCTTCACGGCCTCCCGAAAGTTGGCCACGCACCCAGGGCAGCGAGTCAGGTCCGGTTAGAATGTCGGGCTGCGTCTTGCAGCTTGCACAACTAATTACCAACCCAATCCCCATGAACAGGACCGTTTGAAAGTCAAGCCTGAATTTTGACAGTTCCCCAAGTGGGCTTCGATGCTGCCCAGGGTCAACTACCATGAAGCTGCAGTGCTGGCGCTGGTAAACCTTCCATTGCCCCGTTGCAGTCTGCATTGTGTATACCATGCAAAGCCTGCGTCAGAGAACTCTCGCTCAATTTGCACCGGCCGCTGTTTCTACTGCGTACCGCTGCACATTAAAGCCAATGTACCTAAACCCTAAACCCAATTATTCCCCTTTAAACTATTAAAGTCCCTTTCCCTACCAATCAGCCGGAATGCGAATTCCTTCAACTCATCGCCACCCGGCAAAATCCCACCAGAATGGCTTGCGGTCAGGTCTTAGGGTTTAGGGTTTAAGGTGTAGGGCGTAGGGCTTAAGGTGTAGAGTTTAGGGTTTAAGGCTTGTTTAAGGGGTTTAGGTTTTAGGGTTTGGGGTCACGCAATCTCTTGCTAAGGGATCACAACTGGACACAAATAATTGCTCGCCCTAGAACCATTTGGCAACGTTGGATGAAGGCTTAAAACCTGGATAATTAAATAGGCTAGGATGATCCGACTATAGATATACTATGTAAAGACATACGAACACGCATACTTCTTGATACATACCTGCATGGCACTTACAACCACTCCCCGTCTCCCTTAAACCCTAGACTCAAACCCTCAACCCTAAACCCTAAACCCTAAATCCTGACCCTAAACCCTAAACACTAAACCCTAGACCCTAAACCCTAAACACTAAACCCTAGACCCTAAACCCTGATCCCTAGACCCTAAACCCTAAACCCGAAACCCTGACCCCAAAACCATAAACCCTAACCTTGACACAAGTCTCAGATGTCCTTCTGCCAGGGCGCTGGATTACCGCAGAGCTTGGGCCTTCTATAGCGCTTGGGGTCTGAGAGGCATCATTGAATACGGGTACTGGCTTAGGGTTCAGGGTTTAAGGTTTAGAGTTTAGGGTTTAAGGTTTAAGGTCTATGGTTCAGGGTATAAGGTTTAGGGTTCAGGTGGGGGCACGTGGGCCGTCCTAAAATTTGCAAGCGTTTGCTCGCACAAATGGTAATGCTGTACTTCCACGCACGAACAATGACCACAAGGAGGTGGATTGCATTAGATCAGGGCTCCCGTGTGCACCTAGCCCTAAACCCTAAACTCTGAGCTATATATTCGGCGTTTGGGACATAACCTAAAAACTAAGACTAGAGGATGAGGTTACAATAAGGTTGCAGGGCTAATCAACAAAACATCGGGTGCATGCTGGATCACCCTATCAGATGAGAGGGTTTAGGGCATAGGGGCAGACATAGAATCCTCACTGCAGGCATACCATTACTACAGCTACCATGCTGGTGGGGTAGGGGGAAACTCTCATAGAGTGGGGGCAGAATGCCAGGGGCATTCTGAATGGTCCTGAACACTCTTTGCAAACGTCGAAAGATTCATGGCTGCTCCACCACAGGTGTATGGAAAGCCTACTTTGAGAATTTCCTGGGTGATTATGCTACACCCTGACCCTAAACCCAGAACCCTAAACCCTTGAGTTTATGCAGGCATGGATCCCCAGACTAGCTCCTAGGTAACTCGTAGGAAAAGTCCCTATCCCCCGCTGCCTACCAGGGTTTAGGGCTTAGGGTTAGCCACCAGTAATGGGTGTAGGGCTTAGAGCCTTTGAGTTTGACTAAGTTGGCCTTATTGGGCTTCGAGTTTAACTTAGCAACTTAGCATGGAGCGGATCTTCAGGGTCTAGGATGGTTTAGGGTTTAGGGTTTTAGGGTTTAGTGTTTGGGGTTTGGGGTAGGCCCCCAGCCACCAATAGTGAGCACAATGGCACATGTACTGAGGTCACCATACATTAACTCCCCCTCTGCTACTATTACATCCGGGTTTCCTGACCCATAGTTTAGGGCTCGGAGCTCAGTACCTACAAATCTCAGACCCCTGCTTCCCAAACCCAGGGTTCAGGGTTCAGGCTGTAGGGCTCACGGGTTTAGGGTTTAGGGTTGCATTTCAGGATATTTCCAAATAAGTGCCACAGGCTTTGCTAATCGGATCTACATGGGACTGCGCTTGCAAAGCGTTGGCAAAAACCGCCCAGGTCTCAACCACTCTCAACAAAAACGCCCAAGCTAAACCTTAAATCCTAAAAGCCAAAACCTTTAACCGTAAACTCTAAGCCCCAAACCTAAACCCTTAACCCTGAACCTACGCCGAAAATCCCAAACCCTTAACCCCAAATAAAAAATCTTAGCCCTTAAGCCTAAACTCTGAACCCTTACACCTGAAACTGCACCTATAACCCTTCAAACCCTTCGACCTAACACTAAATGCAGGTTTCCATAAACAGGCCGCAAATATTTACCCCATAAGCCTTGCTAAAAGGGCCCCCCCAAAACTCTCAACGCCACTTTACGAATCAGTAAACCGCAAACCCTAAATCCTAAACCCGAAACCCCCCTAAACCCTAAACCCTAAATCCCTAAACCCTAAACCCTAAATCCCGAAAACCGAAAACCCGGAAGCCTCCTTCATCTTCACCTCGATCAGCTGCTTTGCCGACTGGCCTGGGCTAGATTTGGTGGTTTCCTAAAATTAGGGGTACCCTTTTGGGGGTCCCCATAGCAAGGATTATAGAGTATTGGGGTCTTTCTTGGGGTCCCCTCATTTTGGGAAACTACCATTTGCTGCTATCAAAGCTGTCCACAAGCCAGCATTGGCACTGTTGTTGCCATCAGTATTAGGACTAAACGGTACTCACTGTAGCTGTTTCTGTTCATCTCGTCTGGCTTCTCGTTATTCTCATCAACCTTGTGTCTTGAGTTGGGCGGTTGTCAAAATTATGGTCCCTTTTTGGGTCCTATTATAATACGGCACCGAATATTTAGGTTACCCAAAAAGGGACCATAATTTTGACAACCACCCAGTTCAATGCAGCATACGACTGAGTGCGCCGACATTGCAGCATGTCGCCGCTGATTCGCACGGTGCTGAAGCCCAATTCCTGTCGCGGACGGGTCGAGTTTGCGTCCAGGACTCTAGACCCTAAACCCTGAAACTGGGAGAGACAAGACAAAATGTAAACACTATACAAGGCGTTGACTCCTAAAAACACTACAAGACCCCACAACCCCCAAACCCAAAGACGTGCCCAATTACCCTTATCTCTGAAGAATGGTGCCATGAGTCCCTAAACCCTATACCCTAAACCCTAGATCCTAAGCCCTAAACCCTATATGATCCCTGTATGTGGGATTCCCTGTTAGTTTGGTGCGATGAGGGGCCGCAGGATAAGGGCCAGTTTTGAAGGTACCCTCCCCAAACTAACAGGGAATCCCACGCACCCGGATTATGTAAGGTTTAGGGCTTAGGATTTAGGGATTAGGATATAGGGTTCTCTTGGGGTTTAGGGCTTAAGGTTTGAGGATATAGTACCCAAAATGAGAATCGAATGAACCCTGGGCCCCAAAAAAACACATGACTAGCATTTCTTGTTGGTTGAACCCAGTGAGATGATGTTCCTTATGTAAAATACTATACCCCAAAACGAGGATATAAGCTTAATCCATATTAGGGACTATATAATCCCCAAATAAAACACTACTCACGTGTACTTGGAGGTTCAGGGTAGTTGGCGAGCAATGCGTGTGTGTGTGTGTGTGTGTTTGTTTTTTCCCCCCCGAATTCATGGGTACCTGGGGGGTCCTCAAAATCGGGTTTATGGTATATTGGGGTCCATAATGGGGACCCCATATTTCTGAAATTACCATTGAACCCAATTAAAACTGGTACTTCAACCCGCATCATAACCACATTTGGGGACTCGGGGGCCTCATACTCAACTTATAACTATAAGTACAGTTGTTACTTGGTAATAATTACCCTGAACCTCTAAGCAGGGTTTCGGGTATACTGTACTACAGGCAGACTGTAGTATCACCCTTGATGACCTCCATAGTAGTCCCCTATCTAAGCCCCTGTATAACCCCCCTTTAGGAGTTTAGACTATAGGTCATATGACTCTTGTAATTAGGGTTCAAGGTTCAGGGATGACCACAGGGAGGTTTTAAGGTTTGAGGGTTTAGGCTTTAGGGCTTTAGGGTTAAGGTTTAGGGTTTAGGATACATCTTAGGATCCGGCCCCATACACCCAAAAAGTCCCTCATAAGCTCCTAGGATAAGCCACCATTGCCACCATTGCCTTCAGGGTGTTAGTGACACCCAAAACCCTAAAGCCTGCGCCCTAAACCCTGAAACCTAAACCCTGTAAGAGGACCGATGCCAGACCCTCACCACTCACCCCTCTGCCTCCTTATGTTGTCCTGTCGTGTAGGGCTGTTCTGTGCAGGATTCATATAAGATTTAAGGCTGATGGCTGTCAGCGAGGCATGAGGGTTTAGGAATCTGAGTGCTGACGGTTAAGGAGGCTCGAACCCCTAAACCCCTCTACCCTGCTTGTGGAATCTTAATGCTACGCCTTACTTGGAGGTTCATGGGACTTAGCAACTACTTATAACTGGTGTTAAAACCCTACTTGTAATTGGCGTAATCCCTATAAGGCTGTTTATAGGGGGTGTATAAGCAGGGTTATAAGACCAGCTACAAGTAGTCATTATATCCCTAAAACCCAAACCCTAAATCCCTAAACCCTAAACTTCCCATGAACCTCGACGTAACCCCTCAGACGAAGGGCCCTGGCAAGCCTTCGTGGATTGGTCAATGGCCACGCAGGCGCCACTCTGAGCTTCGATCTCCCGCAAAACCTGGGAGTTCAGGATTAAGGTTTTTGAGTCGTGGTGAAGACCTTAGGATTATGGGCTCAGTGCTGCGGATTGAAGGCTTGGGGTGTAGGAGTTCGGGGTTGAGTCCGTCTAAGACGCCACCTGTGGGGATCTACACCACGAAACCTTGGTGCCCCGCATGCGGTGGGCTGCTGAGAATACACAGCCATGCCGTCCGGCACATCAGCGGCAAGCACAACA
>CAJNIZ010000382.1:3078-24653 GCA_905231905.1 Symbiodinium pilosum | reverse complement strand
AATGAGCCATTAAACCATTAAACCAATAAATCATTAAACCATTAAACCAATGGTTTTCCCCATATGGAAATCCAGTGAACCATTAAACCAATAAACCATTAAACCAATAAACCATTAAACCAAAGGTTTTGCCCATATGGAAATCCAGTGAACCATTAAACCAATAAACCATTCAACCATTAAACCGTTAAACTATTAAACCATTAGACCAATAAACCATTAAATCAATGCTCTAATATTCTTTGTGTATAAGCCCAACAATCTAAAATAATTACATCAAACAGGTGTCCAGGGCACGCCCCTCCCTAGGGTTAAGGGTTTAGGGTTAAGGGTTTAGGGTTTACGGTGTAGAGTGGGGGTTCTTATTCGGGGAAATCTGATAGGGCCCGAGTTCTTGGGATCAGGGTTTAGACCCTAAGACCCAAGTTAGGGTTTAGACCCTAAGCTCCAGGAATTGTAGGAATCTAAACGGATACCACCCTAAACCTCAAACCCTACACCCTAAACCCTAAACCCTACACCCAAAACCCTAATTAGCCTAAACCCTAAACCCTAATTAGCCTAAGCCCTAAACCCTAATTAGCCTAAACACTTAACCCAACTAGCCTAAACCCCAAACCGCGGCCTGCGAATCAATCCACTGGGTTGACATGCAGCTAGACTCCGATGTCGCTTGCCTAGAACGTCAGTACGTGAGGGCTTCGGGTGCCACATAGGGGGTACCTTTTAGGGCTTAGGGCTCCTGCTTTAGGATTATATAGCATGCCTTAGGGACGCAATTTTTGGAAACTTCCATGTGGACCAAAATTGCGAACAAAACAAGGACTGAAAACGGCCCAGGCGCGTGAAGGCCGGCGTTATCTGCAATCCAAAGCTCTCTCCTGAGTTGTTTGTCGTAGCATCTTCATCCAGGGCTTCGTGCAGCGTCCGCCGGCACAAAAGGTTGAAGTCATCCACCTCCAAGCACTCCACACGTTGGATGGCGCACTTGTCGTTTAGACACTGGCCGTTGCGCGAAAGCTCGCGCAAATCCTGGGTTGCTAAAGCCTGGATATAACAAATATAACCCTGTCCATTTAAATTTCCATGTTCTCGGGCGTTGAATCCTCACTATGGTAGCCGAGTTAAGCCCCCTAACAGCAGCCCAGAATCCAGTGTCTCGAAGTCGTTCACGGTGCCAGGTAGGATCCCAATGAATGGGGCCCCAGATCGAGCTGTAACATCAGCCAGGCCCGAACTGTTCCCTGCTGCCCTTGCCATTCCACAAGCAGCGGGGCGATGAGATTTATTCAGACATGTTCAGAGTAAATGCAGGTATCCACTGTAGCCCAAATGCGACGGGAATCTTTTTGATCCGGAGTTGCTATAACCGTTATATAAACCCAGTTTCCATTTCATCTTCCATTTTCTTTTCCAATGGATTCTGCATTAGTCGGGGGAATATCCCAAACCGCCCTAAACCCTGAATAGTAGGTTCAAGTATGTTCCATGATTCTCCCCTATTGGGGGAGTATCCCTGAACCCTATTCGACTGAGTTCCGTGGCCTGCCAAAATGGGTTACATAAATTTGGTCGTTAGATTCAAGCAGAACAGGACCCTAAACCCTAAACCCTAAACCCTACAGTACCTGGAGGTTCGTGGCAGCTCAAAGTCACCTCTGGTGATTACTGCAAGACAGGGACCCAAACCCCTAACCCCTAAACCCCTAAACCCTACACCCCAAAGTTCCCCTTAAAGGATGGCTCCAAAGGGTTTAGGGTTTAGGGTTTAGGGCAAGTCTGTTACAGAAAATGCTCCTGTAGTAGGGCTCTGCGTTTCCAAACTACACTCAGTGTCATCTCCAGTTGCTCCTTCCAAAATGGCGATATATCCTGCCCAAAAGCTTGAGTCTGCATGTAATACATACAGCCATGGGGCACATGAACTCCGACTAGAATAATTAAAAGGGATGATTTTCCTAGTCAGTCTTCTACATTCGGGAATGGAATTTCAGGCCATCTAGGCTTCTACATTAACGCAGCACGGCCCTTCGCCTTCGAACCCAGGGACTTCATGGTGTCCTGCTAAACCCGCACAAAAGCTATATGCGTAGCTTAAGTGCTACCCCTCCCAGATAACCCTAAAAAGAATCCTACGAAAGCTGCCGTCCTTGCAAGCAACGCCATGTGAGGCTCCATCTTTGTTGATCTTAAGCCTACAATGCTATTCCTACATGATCCCTGGGCAACCTTAGGCGTCCCCCAAGTCCATAATTACATGGTAGTTGCTCACATTCTTATTCCCGAAATGGCTATTGCGCAAAAAAAAATGTTACACTGCAACTGTCTTAAAGACCGTATAAATATAAATTTCCCGTAGGGCCCTTAGATCAAACCCCCCCTCATGCACCACACGCACCCTAAACCCTAAACTCTAAACCCTGAACCCTAAACTCTAAACCCTAAACCCTGAACCCTAAACCCTAAACCCACACTACACCCTAAACCCTGAACCCACACTAAACCCGCACTAAACCCTAAACCCTAAACCCTAAACCCACACTAAACTCTAATATAGACAGTTACTGGGTGGAGCAATACCCAACCTAAACCCTAAACCCCTAAACCCTAAACTCCTCAGCCCACGCAGCTGGGAACCCTGCGTCGAACCCAGATCTGGGGCTGCGCTCCCAGCCCCTGTTTAGGGTTTGGGGTTTAGGGTTTAGGGTTAAAGGTTTAAGGTGTAAGGTTTAAGGTTTAGGGTTTAGGGTTTAATGTTTAGGTTTAAGGTTTAGGGTTTAAGGTTTAGGGATTAGGGTTTAGGGTGTTACGGGTGATAATGGGCTTGAAAAATGGTATTTTTGGTTTAGGGATTAGCGTTTCGGGCGTAGGGTAACGGGTAATTTGGGTGGTTTTTAGAGAAAGGTTTTAAGTATATTGGGGGGGAAACTAACATGAAGAGGTTGCTATACGGTTTTTTGGTTTGGGAGGAAGGTTTAGGGATTGGGGTTAAGGGGCTAGGTTCCAAAATGGAGGACCAAATGGACAAGACAATGGAAAATGAAATAGGCATTGGAGCATGAGGGATTGAGGAATTTGACTTAAGTGATGTACCAATAACATGGCTGCTTTCTAAATACCTGTGCCCAAAACGGCCATTATCCCTAAGCACTAATATACACGTACAGGAACCCCACATAGATTTCCCCAAAGCACCTTCAGATCAGCGCCCATACCCAGTATTGGCTGGTTGGTCCAATGTGCTGTGCTTTACTTATACAGGTCCCCTACAACCCCTCCCACCCCCCTATACTACTGGGGTCTGGGGTGTACGGTTCCTCCACTACCCCGCTTTATGCTATTCCCCTAGGTTTGAGCCTTAATCAAGCTACCCTACGGTTTAGGCTTTGCGGTTGAGGGTTTAGGGTTCCAGGTTCGTGCTGATGAAGGCTTTAGGGCGTAGTAAGGAGCCTAAAGCCTAATTGCAAGAGCCTACGTCTGCCATTTCTCAACCTTAGGGTTTTGGGTTTGGGGTTGAGGGTTGAGGGCTTAGGGTTTTGGGTTTTGATGGTTTTGGGTGCTTTCATACTTTGGGATGATGACACCATACCGCCCAGAAGGAACAGCCCCCCCTTCCCCCAAAGGGTTCAAGGAGCTGATCAGGATTATGTAAGGCTTATATCAGGGCCTAGTAGGATGCTAAATCTGATAGGGTACTCTTTGGGGGGGATACTGTTGATACTAAACATCCTGCATGAACTAAGCATACTATAGTACCAGTATTCCCAAGGTTTAGGGTATGTAGGGTCATGCAGGAGTTTTAGTATCCACCGTAGTACCTGTAACTCCTAACATACTGAAATATGAGCAGAGGCAACCACAAACAGGTAGGAACGGCTTCGATCCCTCCTGCCTGGTATTCTCGGGCTTCCCAAGCTTACCCCAATTCCCAAATGACCTGCGCCCTTGCCCAAGACAATCCTAACAATGCAACATGATTCGAGTAACTAATCGAAACTATAGGGATTATAGGGAGTAAATAGGGATAATGGAAAACAAAATGGAAACTGAGGGGTTATAGGGATTACATCATATTCATATTGAAACCCCCGACCCCCTTGAAGAGAACTATTGCTAGCAGCAGCGGCAGTAAGCATTGGCAGCAGGCGAAGCGTAATACCGTGTGCCTTGAGGCACGCCTCCACTTCCTCCGGTCCGGCAAAATCCACGAGGGCCTGGCAAGATTGGAGCTCGGGGCTCAGGCGCCCCGGGCTTCTTGCACTGGAAGGGCTTCAACAGGGATATGGGTGGTTGTCAAAATTATGGTCCATTTTTGGATCCCTAGCATGATACGGCACCTAATATTTAGGGCACCCAAAAAGGGACCATAATTTTGACAAACACCCAGAAAAAGGCTGAAGTATATGTGGTTTAGGATTGTGGGGTTTAGGCTTGATGAAAGTTGGGATCCTAAAAGACCTTACTTTTTCAGGTATGTAATGTTGCCCTGGCTTTCGTGAAGAGACCTTGAATATCGTGCGTTGGCCGCAGCTTATTCAATTTCAGGGCATTGTTGGGAAGACCTTGAATAACGTGTTGTGGTTTTGAGGCCCTAAAAATATGGCATCGTCTCCAGACCATCCACTTTACAGTTTAAAAGGAATCCCCAAGGCCTCTCAGGCCCTCAGTACTGTGGGAGCCTTCTTGAGTGCGCCTAATTTTGATTTTTCTGGATCCCCTCTTGTTAGAGGGGCGGGGGTATAGTTTTTAAAGAAGGTGCAACATTAAAGTCTTGAGAATACCCAAACTCTCATCTCTCCCTGCCTTAAGAGTGGCATCATCTAGAATGCCCATATCTTCTTAATCACTTCATGCTGCTATTCAACACCCGACCCCCTGCCCCCAAGACTAGATATGTCCCCCAGCATTGGATATTAGGCGTGGGAGGGTGTTTGATATTGCTATGAAGGGATTTTATCTAGGGATCCCACGGATCAGACCTAGACCCTCAATTCACGATAATCCTTGCTACGGGGAAACACCCTAAACCCTAAACCCCGCAAACCGCAAAGCCTAAACCCTCAAATTTCCGGAAACCCCATTTGGGCTTTCCAGAGTCCCATGTAGCCCTCCTCTGAGCATGCCTGGTTCAGGGGTTCAAGGCTAGTTCTTGGGGGATAACTACCCAACACGTAAAGGTAGAAATCAAGGGGGCTTGAGGGTTTAGGGCTTGATGGGTTTAGGGCTTAGGGTTTAGGGCCTCAGGTTGCCTTCACAAAGCGATGGCCCCCGGAGCATGGGAATTCTGATTGAGTTGTCTTGTCTTTTCCCTTTTGTGGCTAAGTGAACCTGACGAAGAATGCAAGTGAATGATGAAAAGATTGACAACAAGAACTCTAACAGCTCTCATCACCCTAAACCATTGCCATAAACCCTAAACCCCTAAAACCTAAACCCTAAACTCTAAACCCTATGATGGCTGTGAAGCGATCCCGTCCCCCAATGCTATTCCCGCTTCTTCCAAGAATAAATGCTTTCCTACGGTATAGCATTTTCATATCTAGAAATACTTGCTTGGTGTGTTTTCTAGGAGGGGAAGACCCTCAACCCTCAACCCCAAATCCCTGAACGCCTGAACCTAAACCCTAGTCCCCCCATACCAGACTCAAACGTTGCGAAGTTGAATTTGCCGGGCCACGCTCTGCAGGCCATCCCGATCTGTGATTACCTTCTGAAACAGGGGTTAGTGCTTACGGCTTCGGGTTGAGAGTCGAGAGTTTAGGATTTAAGGTTCTCTGTGCGCTTTAAGGGAATGAGGGGATGGGTCCTGATAAGCCCCTCCCCCTAACAAGGAACGTCCCCACTCACCTAAAAATGAAAACACCCAAACCCTTAAACCCTAAACCCTAAAACCCTAAACCCTAAAACCCTAAATCCCATAAACCCTAAACCCCTACTCCCTAAACCCTAGGGTCCCTAAGAAGAGATGACATCAACTTCTCAGCTGAAGCAGCCAATTACCTCTTTTTGGCAAGAAACAAAAGGAATTGATCCCTATACTAATCCCTATATGGTAGTTTCCCAAAATAAGGGGACCCAATATGGACCCTGATATACTAGAATCCTTACTATGGGGGTTTTTTGGGAAACCCTCATATATGCCTTCATCTTGTCCATTCCTTCAGTCCCTACGAACAATTTTCATACTAATCCCTATATAAAGCCCAATAAGATAGTAGTTTCAAGTTTGCTCATTCCTGCACACCCTAAACTCTAAGGGCTTTAGGAGGGACCCTTAATGGACCCTTGTAGCTTATTGGGGCTAATATGGGGACCACCCAGGGATATAGGGGTTATATAATGACTACATAAGGGTTATATAAGGTATTGGGCTTAGGGGTCCCTTCTAGTGATAAACCCCAGACCCTAAACCCTAAACAAGTGTCAGTCTCTGTCAACCAGATGATAGACCAGGGAGACGGCCTTGACGTTCTCGATTGTGCCAAACGTCTTGCAGAGCTCCCGCACGGAGTCCTAGCTGCAGTGGTTTAGGGTTTAAGGGTTTAGGGTTTAAGGGTTTCGGGTTTAAAGGTTTAAGGGTGTAAGGGTTTAAGGGTTTAAGGGTTTAGGGTTTGAGGGTTTGAGGGTTGGGTGTAGGGTCCTAGATACAAATCGTCCCGAAAAAGCCCAGGCTTAGGGTTCAAGGTGCGGGGTTTAGGGCTGGTCTTCTCCCAAGCTCACAGGAAAGTCCAAATATAAACGCAGGGACAGTCATCTGTGCAGGCCTCCATGTTAGTTTGGGGGAGGTTCCTCATGACGAACCTGTCCCTTTCCAAAATAGACCTAGCCGTTGAAAAAATGAGACCTTGCAGGTACAGCGCTAGTGCAGGGCGCTATGTGATTAAGGCAGGGCTTAGGGTTTGGGTCAAAAGCGCCACTTGACAGGAATAATGGAGAATCACATGGAATAGAAAATGGAAAGCGACGTGGAAACTGCGTGTATGTAGGAGTTAATAGGCTGTGGTGTAGGGCCGGAGCCTACTCCATTAGAATGGGGGTTTGGGGGTGTGTAATACACTAGAGTTGTATCAGGATTCTGAGGAACAATCTTGGCAATTCCTCAGGTGTCTACATTATATGGAAAACCATCAGGAAATCAACAATCAACTTAAAGCGTGGTTCAACAAACCAACATGAAACCCCATCCATGGCCTCCCAAAAGCCTCCCAAGCACCCTCCCAGCAGCCTCACATGGCCCCTCTCAGTTTTCCCTAAACCCTCACCCTCTAAACCCCTCCCAACTCCTGCCCGAAACCTCAACCTCTGGAGTCTTTCAACCCATTGTCTCTCTGGCTGTGCAGATGTATATTTAGACCTCTGCTGGGTGGGGGCAATACCCGATGTATATGGTTCCAGGCACTAAACCCAAACCCCAAATCCTAAACCCTGCACCCTAAACCCTGAACCCTAAACCCTAAACCCTAAACCTCGCTTGGCGGTTTGGCCGCGTCAGACAGGGGGGGGGGGTTCCCAAAATTAGGGGTACCTTTAAAGGGATATGTGGGATTATATCGGGGGTTTGCAGGGTTTAGGGTTCAAGGTTTAGGGGTAACTTTGTGGGGGCCCCATAATCAGGACTAAAATATACCAGGGCCCATATTGGGGTCCCATGATTTAGGCAAACTACCATTTATATATATATGTACATGTGTATATATCTATATATCTTATATACCTGGAGGACCCATTGGCACAAAAATTTAAATTCCGCTCGGATGCTTAAAAAGCGCGCGGGCGCAAAAAGAGGAATAGGTACACTTTTTGAAATTGCGCTCAGTTGCGGCAATTTGCGCCCAAGTTGTGGAAAATTGCGCTCGAGTTGCGCAAAAATTGCGCTCGTGCGCTTTTGCAATATCCGCCCGATTGTTCCGAAAAGCGCGCGTTTCAGAAAAAGCGCTCGATGCAACAAAAAGTGTATCAAAACATGAGTCGAGCACAAATTTGTGCACGAATGGGTCCTCCAGGTATATATATATATATTTATCTATATACTTATATTCAGATTTATATCTATATTCATATCACAGCAATCCCTCAACCCAAATCCTGAAACCACAAAGATGGAAACCCTCTCAACATCCAAAAGGACCAAGTCCTGGTCCAGCGGATCCAAGCCGCCGACCTGCGTCCAATCCACATTTTGACCCCAAGGTGTTTGAGGTTTAGGTTTTTGAGGTTTGAGGCTTCGGGTGTTTTATGGCGCCCAAACCCTAAACCCCAAAGGGTTTAGGGTTAAGGGATGGAAAGCCCAGCGCCAAAACCTGGCGCGCAGGCACACAGGACCCCTCTAGACTCCCCAAACATTGGGGTCTTAGGCTTTGGGTTTTAGGGTTTAGGATTTAAGGTTTAGGGTTTGGGATTTACGGACTTTATCCAAATAATGGAGACTAAAATGGAGAAGAAGAGGGAAAATTAAAGGGAAATTGGTGTTATCTAGGGGTTTATGTGGTTTAGGCGTCTACTTGGAAGGTCAGGCAGATTTAGTAGGTAGGTTTCGTAGATTTTGTAAATTGGTTTAGTTAGGGTTCATAGTGGATAACTGCGGCTAGTATATGGCAACACGTACACCAAGTAAGTCCCCCTAACCTGCCAAGCATGTGGGCATCCATGCTATTCTGTAAGCTGATGCGGATCTTGGCGGGTCATTCGGCGGTGACCACGCGGATCTTTCCTTCAAGAGACCGATCTGCACATGACTCAACAGTCGGCCCGCAAAACCTTGTACTCCTTATAATAGGGACTCCAAGCTTACGGGTTTTTAGTGCGGAATCAGGGAAAATAATCCTTGTATAATCCCTGAAGATAATTCCAATGTTCCCTACTAAGCGCCAGCAAGCAAGGGTACCCATAATTCTCTGAAACACTCTTTCACGTCTGTCTGGGGACATGCAGCACAGACAGAGCCTTGCAAGAGGAAGTAGTGCTACCAAGACGCAAAGAAATAGATCCGAGCAGTTTAGGCGTTTCTGGATGATCACTTGTGGGGCTCGAAAGATCTTGGGAATTCAGGGCTGAGGGTTCGGGATTTAAGGTTGATGCAGCAATGGGTTCAGAATCTAGGGTTTTGGGTTCTCGATTCATTTGGTTGGGGTGACCAAAACACTCTTATCACTGCAAGAATCCCAGAGTCATCCCCGATAAAGCCGATATAATTGCCCATGAGTGTCTATACTTGCTTCAGAAACACCAAAAAATCTGCGTTGTCCCCCCAAATCCTTCAAGACCTAAATCCGAAGCCACCACACACCCGAAACACCCGCATATAACCCCACATAATCGTATATACCACTACAACCCTAAAGCCGCAACCCTGAACCTGGTGCCGGATGACCTTGGGGTGGTAAGGAAAACTCAGGCAAAACATACAAAGACTGCATCGGAAGGTCAGTGCATGGAACGTTGGTATGGACAGATAGATACCTAGATACATACATACCCACGCACACATCTGCATTGAGGCATGCATGCATGCATGCATAAACACATACATAGATACATAGACACATAGCTACATGGACATAGATACATAGATACGTAGGTACATAGATGCGTAGATACATAGATTCATAGATACATACACGACCATACGCGCTGAAAAGAGTAGCAGGCCCTCCTGTAGGTGACGAATCCATCCAGAGCCCTGAATCCTTCAACCCTCCAACCTCAAGGCGGACTCGAAAAAGCAGACTTTCCCCGTCTCCCATGCCGGAATTAGAGTTTAGGGTATAGGGTTTAGGGTTTAGGGTTTAGGGTTTAGGTTCGGTCTCCCATACCCTCACATACACTCTTCCTGGTTCTACATGGCTCCAAAAAACTTGCACCTCACTTCTTTAAACCCTGAACACTACACCTTAAGCCCAAACCCTGGAGGTGTACTCTGGAAACTCCATATGTCCAAGGCAGCGCACCATCAGCGAGTTGGAGGGCACTGAACCTGAATGAAAAATTCCTTTATTTGTGTGGGCTAAGGCTGAGGTTGTAGAGTTTGGAGTTTATAGCCCCCCCTTAAGTAAATAGAATATGGCTTTGGGTATACTATAATAAGATCCATACATGTACCCCATATTCCCCATATTCTATCTACTTCAGGGGGACTATACCCTAATCCCTAAACCCCATAACCCTAAACCCTAAACCCTGAACCCTAAACCCTGAACCCTAAACCCTAAACCCTATATTCTATCTACTTAAGGGCAACTATAAGGTTCGGGGTCTTTGGGATTTAGGGTTCAGGGCTTCCAGGTCCCCAGAAGGTGCTCTTGAAGAAGGATGTTCTTCAACGAACGTCCCAGCCTGATTGTTCCCTTTAATCTTTTAGGCTTTAGGGTTTAGGGTTTAGGGTTGAAAAAAAGGTGCCAACAAGGTACCAGTTGGAAGTCCTGATTGATGTGGAATGCTGAGGCTGTCACATGACAATCTATCAAAGCAGCTGGCTCTGAGCCCTGAACCGCGAAATTGGGATTTATGGTTTAGCGCTTAAGATTTAGCGGTTACAGCTTAAGCTTTAAGGTTTTCTGTATGGCCTTGTGCTTTAAATAAACTACTGAAGATGGGTTGTGAAAACCCCATCTCCCAACAACAACCCCCCCCCCACTTCCCTGAAAATGACACGAAGGCTTTGGGCTTTGGTCTATAGTCCCCCTTAAGTAGATAGAATACAGGGTTTAGGGTTCAGTGTTTAGGGTTTAGTCCCCCTTAAGTGGATAGAATATGGGGAAGATGGGGTATATGGGGATCTTTTTATGCTATACCCAAAGCCATATTCCATCTACTTCAGCGGGATTTTGGGGTTGAAGCATTTCTGGACCCTTAACCGCTGGACCACAAAATCCTCAACCCTTGGAACCTTCCCTCCTACCTCGATGAACACTCAACGTTGTAGGGCTTATGGTTTAGGTTGGGTACTGCCCCCACCCAGTAACAGTTGGATAATATTGATAGTATAGTTATATATAGCATAGGACCCCTAGTATGGACTGCTACTGGGTGGGGGCAGTACCCAAGGTTTAGGGTTTAGGGTTTCCTAAAACCGCAAATCCATAGCCCGGAAACCTCAACTAGATTGTCATTCAGGAACTTTACCTAAGCCGCAACAAAAAAATCCTGAATAAACTGGTCTCCCCTTAACGGTAGCCGAGCTTAAGTTCCTCAATAATAGCGGCCCAGTGGGCCGTAAGCCCTACACCCCAACCCCTAAACCCTGAACCCTTTTTTTTGCTAAACCCCTACGCCCCTAAATCCTAAACCCCCAAACTCAGAAACCCCTAAACCCATGAACCCCTAAACCCCTAAACCCATACACCCCCAAACCCTAAACCCATAAACCCCTAAACCCTAAACCCCTAAACCCTAAACCCTAAACCACCACCCACACCTCGCCCCTTGCTCTTCTCTTTGCGAAGGTCTTGGGCACTCCGCCGAGCCTGGTTTCTAAGGTTCCGGGATTGTCTAAAGTTTAAACCACGGGTTTAGGGTTTAGGGTTCCGGGTTTAGGGCTTAGGGCCCCTAGTATGGCCTCTATATAGTGTAAACTCCTTATATGGGGGGCTATATTTGGGGAGTATATAGGGGACTACCATAGGGGTTGCTAAGGGGATATACTAGGAGTTTAGACCCTAAACCCCGAAATCCTAATTCCTAAACCCTATACTAAGGGTTCTCAAGGGGGATACTTGGAGTTTTTGGCTATGGCACATGTGCACCCTTACGGATTTCCTAGAATCTCCCTAAAAGGGCTGGGGGCCCATACTTCAAACCTGAGAGGTTGAAGTCAAGCTGTAGAGCCGAGGCTGGGGTTGAGGGTATGAGGGTATGAGGGTATGAGGGTTTTGGGGTTTTGGGGTCTAGGGTTTGAGGAGTTAAGGCTTTACCTGTACCTGAAATCTGAGTTGGCTTGACTTATGTTACACAGTGTAGGAGTAGAAAGCTGGTGTGCATACGGGCCAACTGGATCTCCAGGTGAGGGTTTAGGGTTTGGGGCTCAGGGTTTGGGGTTAAGGTTTAGGGTTTGAGGTTTAGCGTTTAAGGTTTAGGGCCTAGGGGGTTTGGGGTTTAGGGTTGACGTGGGTCGGGGGCCAAGTGTTCAGGTGACTGTGTTCATTACTCAGCTTTTGGGTTCTCCTGAGGTTTCGGTGTGAGGTCTCGGAAACTCATGATGCCTGTTATAGGTCTGAAAAGCTTATCAGAAGCTACTACTGCTGTTACTCTCCTCTAGTCTAGGATATACCCTCAACCCTGTTGTTCTACATGGAAATAAAAACTGAAGGTCCCTCGCATCAGGATTCTCGCCGAAGGCCCTCTCGGGATAGAAAGAGGTCTTCTCTTTCTTTTAGACTTTTAAGGTTTTAGGTTTGGGGGTTTAGGGTTTAGGGGCTTTGGTTTTAGGCTTTTGGTTTCAGGGCTTAGGATGACTTAAGGGCACCGCAAAGTTTGATGAAAAGCCCGAGCAACTCTGGCCGCCTGCATCAGGGAGCTCTCGCGTGTTCATTTGGGACTTGGCCTAAAATACGGTTCCCCAAAATTGCGGAAATGCTTAGGATCTAAGGTCTAGGCTTATCCAGGGACGCGTGTTTTAAAAGGAACCCGCTATAGGGTCCCGTGTTGTAATGAGTTCAGGAAATCCCCATGTAGAAATGTGTAGCAAGAGAAATTGTGGATGGATCATGCCTCAACACCCCAGCCCCCACGGAACCCATTACTGAGGTGCTGTTGAGACACTTCAAGGGAAACTCTACGGCCTACACGCTGAACCCTCTTTAAACTCTGAAGCCCTGAATCCTAAGCCCTTCAACCTCAAAGACTCTAAGCCCTCAACCCTAAACTCTTCACACCCGAACACTCTAAGCACTTTCACCCCCCAGGAAACCCCAAGCCTTAACTCCTCGGCCCCCCCCCCCCCTCCAAGAAGCTCTCAGGCCTAAACCCTAGACCCGCTAAACTCTGGGGCCCAAACCCCATATAAACCCTACATCCTCCAAACTCTAAGTCCTAAACCCTGGACCCCCTGGAAGCTCCAAGGCCTAAGTAAACCTTAGCCCCCTTAACCCTAAACCCTACCTGGAACCCTAAGCCCTTAACACTAAACCCTAAACCCTAAGCCTGACATACATAAACCCCGAACCCTTCGTCCCAGATGGGCCTCGGATGCTCTTCCTGCTCCAGGGTCTGGCAGTCGGTCGTCCTTTGGCAGGAGGAACACTGCTTAAGTGCATAGCGTTGAGGGGTCTAGGGGTTTGGGCATAGGGTGGGAAGAAGAAGCGTGATTTTGTATTCCTCATGGTAATTTCCCCAAAATGTCTTTCAAAAGTAAGATTTCAAGCAATTACCCCATGATGGATCAGCAAGAAACCTGAATCAAATCAAAGCGTCCCCTGCGCATCACCAGGAAACGCGAGGACAACTCATATGAGAATGCCCGGTCCCGCAAGAAGGCAGCACGTGCAAATGGAGTCAGGAGTCGGGGCGCCAGGGTCACCACTATGTTTATCCCCATGATAACGCATGCATGACCTCCCATCAAATGAAGAGTTCCCATGCATCACATATCCCTCTTATACACTTCTGCTCCTGTGGCTAAGCAAACACATATGAAAAATGAGTACACCAACGGCATGTGCCCGTCTAATCCTTGAAAGTCCTCATAACTCCACATGCGCTGAAATGAGGTCCTAAGACCTGAACCTTAAATCCTCTCTCCACATTCTAGCACCTACCCCAACCCTGAGGTCAAAATTCATGCAACATGTAACAAAAGATGTTAAGACATTGGGAACATAGCCGCTACACTCTGAACCTGTAAACGCCAACCACACAAACCGCTTAACCCTAAAAACAACCTTGAACCCTAGAGAACCCCAAACCCACAAACCTGAACCCTTCATCCCAACCCCTGCCCCTAACTGGGTTTAGGGTTCAGGGTTTAGTGTTAGCAACCCCTGAAGTATGGACCCTTAACTCCGAGCCTCAAGCCCTAAACCCTTGAACCTGCAAAATCTCCAAACCCTTTATATTGAGCCCCACACGCCCCTAAAAAAGAATATTGCCTCATATATGTATATATATACATAAAAAATGAATATATATATATATATGACGGAAATTCTCAACACTCATCAAAACTCCCGACCTGAACCCTACACAACTTGTATAAACCCCAAACCCCAAACCCTGAACCCCAAGCCCTAAACCACAAATCCTAAACCCTTAACCCCAAGACCCGAAACCGATCTCCAAAACCTTGGCCCCGAGCCAGTGGGCTTGCCGTCGGCCGGGAGGGCTCTCTGCCAGACTGCAGGGACGGTAGGTTTAGGGTTTGGGGTTTATAGGGCTTATTGGGTTTGCTGTTTTGGGTTTAGGGTTTAGGTTTTAATGTTTAGTGCTAGGCGCTTTAAATTTTGGAGCTAGGGCTTCGTCTGATTGCCTGGGAATAAGCTTCACGTTGCGACTGTGTGGTTCAGGTCTTACATTCTGTAAACCCTAAACCCTAAGCCCTATAAACCCTAAATAGCAGTTTCCACTTTATTTTCCATTATCCTAATATAACCCCAATATAACCCCTACACAGCTTACGTGGGTTTGGGAGCTCCGGGCTTCGGGGTTTCTATCTGTGCAAGAGAGGTGTCAAGAAAAGGCTCTAAAAATGGTTTAGGGTTTAGGGTTTACGAGAGGGTTCCTTCCCCTTTACAGCTGCAGAAAGCGGCCCAACATGTTTCCCTGAACGTATGAGGAAAGGCTTCCAGATTCTGAGTCTAGCAAGTTGAGGCTGAAAACCAAGATGTGGGGGTTTCCAAAATGAGGGGTACCATTACAAGGTTATACAGACTATATATAATTTAGGGTTTCAGTTTAGGGTTTAGAGTTTAGGGGTCCCATTTTGGGGGTCCCCATTATGGTATCTTGGGGTCTATATTCGGTCACCTTATTTTGGTGAACCACCATGTTTGAGGAGTATAGGATACTGCCCCGCCCACAAGCGGGTTCTACTAGGAGCCTTGAGGGTGACAGAGGCTCCCAACTCATGCCTACAAAGGTCACTCCAAGAACTCGGTTTAGGGTTTACAGGCCAGGGTTTAGGGTTTAGAGTTTAGGGTTTAGGTTTAGGGTTTTAGAGTCTAGGGTTTAGGGTTTAGGGTTTCGAGTTTAGGGTTTAGGGTTTAGGGCTTGAGATTGAAAAGAATACTGCCCCCTGCCCACAAGCAGGTTATACTAAAAACTCTAGCAGGAGTTACGAGGGTTTAGGGGTTGGGGTTTGGAAGGGTACAGTAGGTTTGGGGGTTCAGGGTTTAGATTTCTTCTTGGCCGCCAGAAAGCCGAGAGCCCAAACACACACGCAACTGCAGTGAACCCCACGCAAGTCTGCATGGAGCATGGGTGGATAACAACTTGCAAAAGCAATCATCCATAAGAAGGCCACAAACAATATTACAAATACAAGTGCCTCGTCCGAGCCGTCCTCGGTACCATCGAGCTCCTGTGCACCTGGCGTGGGGTCCTATGCTTGAAGCCCTAAACCCTAAACTACAGCTTTTAACCCTAAGCCCTGCAGCCTGGCTGGTTTAATGAAGCCTGAACCATAACCTTCAAACCTAAGCCCTTAATTCAAGGAAACCTAAACCCTATAAATCTAAAGCCCTAAACCCTGAACCCTAAACTCTAAAACCCCAAAACCCCAAACTCTCAAGCCCTAAAACCCTAAGCCCTAAGCCTTAAAAGCTAGGGTTTAGATTCCCCCTGCTCTACTGTGGGGCTCTCGGGAATTTAGGCCTCGGTAGGTAGAAGTGAGGATTCAAAGGGTTATCACTTGAGGGTTCAGTGGGCTGAGGGGGGGTTGAGGAGCTCAACTTCAGTGAACCATAGAGTTTAGGGTTTAGCAGAAAAGGAAACGGAAAAAAAAACACTAGGGCCACTAGGGTTCTCATAAGGGTTTGTATAGGACTTGAGTGTAGAGGCTGCGTAACTCGATGATTAGGGCGTTGGGCTATGCTTCACTATAACTAGCTACATACATATGATATGCAGAGAATACCGGCAGTTAATTCTACATTCCGTATTTTCTTCCCCAACTGATTCTCCGTCATTGGCAACCACCCAACCTTCTACAGTAGCATCTTGCAAATGCGGCTATGACTTCAGAGCACGCGCGGCCCAGGACCACAAAGAACCGGAAGAGAAGTCTGACCTCCAACTAAACCCTATGCGCGAACCCCTAATACTCAAAGCCTAAACCCTAATCCCTCAACACTACACCCTACACCCTGATGACCTAAAACCTGCACCCCAAACCGTGTAGTTGCTGACTTGAGACCTGCGACCTTCCAAAGTTGAGCTTACACCTTGAAATCGGTTAGGCCATTAGTTTCTACTGCGGAGCCTGAATACGAGTAAGGGTTTGGGGTGAGGGGTTTGGGGGTCTAGGGTTTGGGGTTCAGGAGTTAGGGACTTTTTTCCGCTAACGGACCGGGGGCTAGGAAACTCGAATGTAAAGAAAAACATAAATGGAAACTACAACTTAGGGCTTCGGATTCAGGATTTTGAGGCGGGGTTTTGCTTGGCCTCCGATCTTTGCTTTAACAACCCTAAACCCTAAACCCTAAACCCTTGGAGCCATTTAGTTGTCTTGCACGTAATTGTGTGACGTTCGGCTACTGTTCATTGACTAGAGGCTTGGTTTTTTGTGGGTTTAGGGTTTAGGGTTTAGGGTTTAGGGTTCACGCTCCCTGGGCCTACAACAACAAAAGCACGGACAAGAGCTCAAGGTCAACAAAAACTTAATGACTTACACGGCTTAGGGCTTTGGCAGAAGCCATCCAATTCCAACTACTGGCCTACAACAATTTCGGATTCTTAAAAGGTCATGTCCATTTTCTACACAGAACCATTTAAATGTGAGGCGGGGTGAAGTCGTCATTATTTGTCCGGTCAATAGTGGTATCTAAATCTGAATGTGAGAGTGGGGGGCAAGAGATCTCACAAGAGCTTGAGAAACAGGATTTGGTACCCTAAAGCCTAAACCCCCATGTAAGGGTTATCAAGAAATGCAAGTAAATAGTCAGGCTTATACGTTGGAGGCCCTTTTCTGCTTGTCACTTCCATCCCAGTCCTACCGGAATGTATGGTATTTTCCCAAAACAGGAAGACCCCAGTTTAGATCCCCAAAAAATTGTAGGCCTTATTATGGCACCCCCAAAATTTATCTCTAATTTGGGAAACCCCATATCATCCGGTTACACTGGGCTCTTCAAAAAGATGGGTTGCTGTTAAGGAACATATAAGTAAAACTACAATAATATGAGTATATATAGTACATAGTAGGGCTTGCCTTTAAATGTATGCCGCGACCTCAACCTGCATCCAAAGCCACTATCAATCGGGTACTGCCCGCACCCATTAACAGTCTTTAATAGGGGTCATAATAAGAGCTCCAAATAGCTAAATCATAAGTTCTATCCAGCTGCTAATGAGCGGGGCAGTACCCGAACTATCAGCATGACCAGAATTCTTTCGCCAAAACAATAGCAAGTCAAGATGAGGATTCTTGTTTCCATGCTTGAACCAAGAAGGTCTATTTTCTCCTTATAGCCTACTGTAACCGAAAGAAAATACAGCCTTAATCCAGATGTTGGGGACCATAGTGTCCTCAACAAGACTAAGAAAAACTACTCCCACCATTCATTTCTTGGGGGGTCAGACCCCCTAAGGCCCTAAACCCTAAACCCTAAATATCAGCAGCTCGCCCAACCTGGTGCTGCACCATAATGCTGGAATCCACCACCCTCAGGTCAGCTCCAGGGCCTAGGGTTTAGGGTTTAGGGCTTGGGGTTTAGGGCTTGGGGTTTGGGGTTTGGAGTTTAGGGTTTTAGGGTTCAGGGTTTTAGGGTTTTAGGGTGTTGGGTTTTAGGGTTTGGGGTTTAGGGTTTAGGTTCAGGAGAAGCATTGCGAATCACGAGTCTCATCCAGAAGAACAAGTACAGGGTAATTTAGAATAATTGTCATTCCCAGTTTAAGGCCATGTTGGTACTATTCGTTATAAAAACCACCATTTAGGGTGAGGTCGGGTGAGGTCTCCTTAAATTGTCCAGTAAGTATAAGCAGCCATAGGGGCTTACCTGGTCCTGGGCTTAGGGTTCACGGTGTAGGGTGCTTATGTCTTCCTTACCTACGGCCACTATGATCCATTGCACGTTCCATCGTTTCAACTGGGGCCTTCATTTTTAGGCCCCTGTATCTTTGGCTCAGCAAGACATCTGAATTGCTGTTCAATCTATTTTGGACCTTACATTAAGTTACCATACTATGGGCATCTAGAAAAACAATGGGGTCTCCTTGCTATGGCACTGTAACTTACTTCAAGTCTCTGATCGGCAACCAAGTCTTTGATCCGGCAGCAACAGGCAAAGAATAAAATGAGCTTCCGTCCCCGAAATCCCAAAACCTGCACTGCCATGAGTCTCTTCGTCATGACCCAAAGTACCTTATGTCCTCAGAAATATGGTACCACTCATCGTATTTTACTGTCTCCCAGGCTTTTGGATCCCCATCGAAACTGAAACCTTGATTCTGGGTCTCCCGCCATGGAGGGGAGAGCATCACCTGCGGCAAAGCTCATCCGGCGGTTTATAGCTTCTGTGGACCCCCAACCCAGTAATAGTCACAGTAAAGCACAATAAGGATTATGCTAGGATCCTCTTATATTCCTATTATGCTACTATTTCAGGGAGGGGTTCCTCAGGTAGAGCGTTTAGGCTTAATGACTGAAATTTCACACCATTAATGGAGAATCACATGGCAGATTAAAAGGATACTGGTGTTATCTAAGGGTATATAGGGCTTAGGGGCCTACATGGAGTGTCAGGGTACCCTAGTCAATAGGTGAATTATGGGGATAACTGGGATTACTATATGGCTTATAGAGGTCATCTGTATCTATACTTACTAAGTCCCCATGACTCTGCCAAGTATTACGTAAAGGCTCAGGGGACTCGGTAAGTAGGTTGCAAGTGGAGCTATAGATCCGCTAATTGGGGTCAGTTTGCAGATAACCCCTGTGTGACCCCCTTACCACGTCTGATCCACAACCCTAAAACCTAATCCATGAAGCCCTAAAGCCTTAGACATCCCCAGTTCATATCCCTAAGCCCTAAACCCTAAACCCTAACATCCCAGCACTGCAAGCTTAGTCGATTTCCCAAGGCATCGAGCCTGCATATGGCTGTGCCTCGTTCCAAGACCAGGCCTGCACCGGATGCAGAGGATTGGGAATTTCGGGTTGAGGGAACTTAGGGTTTAGGGCTTAGCGTTTAGGGTTTAGGGCTTAGGATTTAGGGTTTAGGGCTTAGGGAATTCAGGGTTTAGGGCTTTGGGCTTAGGGCTTACGTAGGCTTCAAGGCTTAGGGTTTCGGTTGCGAGGGCGGCAAGCCTTGAAGGAACAAATATGAGGGCAGGCCGTATCTATTCGGAGGACCCCCCACTTTTGGGGGGGTTTGAGATGTTGGGACTCAGGGTTCTGGAGTAATGGTTTAGGGTTTAGGGTTTAGGGCTATGGATAGTTTTGGAGGACCCCCGCCTTGTAATAGTGGTATAGTAGGAATATAAAAGGACCCGAAGATAAAACTTTATTATCCCTTGTAGTCATCATTACAGGTTGGGGTCGGCCCTCCTAGCCTATACAATCCTAGGTTCCATCTCGATGGCCTTTCCTTCTCCACATAACTCTCCAGTGTTGCTAAACCCTAAAATAGCCGCGCCTTCTCGTTCTGCATCCATACTCTAAAGGGACTTGATTGGGAACCCCAAACAGGGAACCCCAAGACTAGAATAGGAATATAATAGGAATGTACCTACCAGGGTCCATATATTCCTTATATTCCTAGTCTATTCTCGGGGTTCCCTGTTTGGGGTTCCCAATCAAGTCCCTTTATACTCCGTCATCCCCTCCTCAGGCCCCTCTATTCATGAGAAATTGGGTCCTAAATCATTCCGGAGGGTACTACTATAATGGACACCCTAAACACTAAACCCTAAAAAAAAAGATTGGGTCCTAAATCATTCTGGAGGGTTTTACTATAATGGACACCCTGAACCCTAAACCCTAAAAAAAGATTGGGTCCTAAATCATTCCGGAGGGTCTTACTGGAATAGACACCCTAAACCCCAAAAAAAGATTGGGTCCTAAATCATTCCGGAGGGTCTTACTATAATAGACACCCTAAACCCTAAACCCTAAACCCTGAGCAAACTCCTAAGGAGACTACACTGCCTGCATGTGCGAGTAGTCCTGATAAGCGTAGGGGTCGTGGCCATGGCCCATCTGTCCCCCGAAGCCTCACACAGGGAGGTTCCTGCTGAAATTAAGGATTTAGGCGAAGGTTGAAGGTTTGGGGTTTAGCGTTCAGGGTTTAGGGACCTGTTATGGTGTCCCCCAAAGGAGACCTCAACTAAGATTGTATTCTTGCTCTAGATAATACCATCACCACATGAAGGACACAATCTCACTCTGGCTGGAGCTGAAATATCCACAAACAAGATACTGCTCACATGAACTACAGTCCAAAGTTCGTACATAAGAGAAAGGACATAGGTTCCTTATTAGGGAATATATTAGGGACTAGACTACAAGAGACCTAGATAAGCCTCGTACTCATAGTAGCTCAAGTGATGAAGCCAACAAGACCAAACAGCCCAACCACAGCTAAAATTGTTCAGCGAACGTGAGCGGTTAATGAGACTTTCAGATCAGGATTTTTGGGTTTGGGGTTTGGGCTTAGGGTTCAGGGTCTAGGCCTTCGGGTTTAGGGCGTGCGGCTTCTAATTCTGTATTCTATCCTGGGTTCTGGGTTAAACTGAAGATTAAGCATCATGTCCAACAGTGACGCAATTCAAAAGCAAGCCTCTACTTGAAGACACGCGTGTTGACTTGCAACATTCTTTTCAAAGAGCTACTTAGCTTCCCGACTAACCCCTGCCACTCCTTTGGAACACTTCAGCTACACCTGTAACACTCCCCATCCGGCCATCGTAGCCATCGCCATTCGTCTCCATGCCGGTGTACATGACCTCTAGAAGGCTTCCATACAAAATCACATAGGTCAGTTTTACTTGGAGGTTCGTGGGAAACATGGAGTCACAAATGTTATGCAGGATGACTATGGCTGTAAATCTTAAATTGGGCACTTCAAGAACCTTCATCATAGCTACATGCAGACCTCCAAGTATAGCCCTTACCAATAATTTCTGTCGAAATAGTTGCAGAATTCAGCTCTCACACCCGCATACCACTGTTTGTGAAAGACATTCTCATTGTACTCCCTCGACACGTGCTGAAACCCTCAATCCTCAACTCTACAACCCTGAACCACCCTGGACCTGGCTGGGACTAAGCAGGCCTTCCTGATGCTTAAAGGGGAAGTGAGAGAGTGCAAATATGCAACGGGATGCTATTGAAAAAATCCACTCCCCCACTCTCCCTTCAGCGAAGATAAGTAATTAGACGCCAACCTTCAGGGATCCCTGATTGGGGTTTAGGGTTGTGAAACGCTCGC
>CAJNIZ010000381.1:112909-137257 GCA_905231905.1 Symbiodinium pilosum | reverse complement strand
AATTTCAGTAGTTGGGGTTTAGGGCTTCGGGTTTCGGGTGTGGAGTTTAAGGTTTCGGATGTAGAGTTTAGGCTTTTGGGTGTAGAGTTTAGGGTTTAGGGTGTGGAGTTTAGGGTTTAGGGTGTGGAGACAGGAATCAGGTAGGGAACAGAGGGCTAAGGGCAGCCATTTCTGTGAAAGCAAATGAGAGCTGGGATGCCTTGAAAATGGTGCTTGCCTGCAAACCCCCAAAATGCTTCTTTTGCTCCTTGTTAATGGGTTTTCGGGGCCAAGATCTTAAGTGCTTTTGGGGGTCGAGGTCAGGTTTAGAGGATTTGGGGCTTCCGTGCTTAGGGCTAAGGAATATAGGAGATGGATTTTAGTTCAGGATGCAGGGTTCACAGGGTTCACAGGGTTGCTGTCAAGGAATGCTTTTACATTACTATAATGAGGAGACCCAATCATTTACTACATAACCACAATGTGGTAACTTGATTTGAGCTCTTTAACATCAACCCAGTTTAAGTAGGGTACAGGCATAACTTGCGAGATGAGACTTTCTTGGAACGGGGATGCCTTTGGGGGGAAGTGTGGGCTAAGAATTAAGGATTCCCAGTATCCACTTCGACAGATCAGGGGTGCCTGGACCCCAACGACATGCACAGATTGCCTTTCTGGCCTGAACCCTCAACGCTAAACCCTATGGGTGTTGGGTAATTCTTCTGCCTAATTACTCATGCGGCCTGGGTACCGTCGAGATATGTGGTGGGATGAGAAGAACCCTCGAAAGGATGTCATTGGCGCTCAAATAAAAAGTAGGTTAAGTCAAAAACCCAGGAATTACGGTATGAGGGCTACAGCTCGTGATGGAAGACCTAGGACTCCGGTAGCTTGTACTCCCAATGCAGGTTCTGGACTTGATCTTTACGAACGCTTCCAATCTCTACGATTCGTGCAGGCCCTGAAGTTTAATCCCCGAGCATTCGAATCCAAACAACAATGCACAGGAGTTTGACTCACGCCATTCCACCCTGCTTCGCATACCCTTTTGGGAAGTATGCCCCTCATCCCTGAGCAAGGAGAAGCTTCAGCAAAGCAAACCCACCGCAATGGTATAGGGTTTAGGGCTTACACTTTGAACCCAATCCCTACTCTCTCAACCTAAATCTCAACCCCTGAAACTGTGAAGCTGTGTCCTGAACCGATAACAATACTGGGTTGATGATACACACAATAACAGTAACAATACTGATATATGGTGTTACAAGAAAAGCCACAACACATAAAATAAGGCTAGCAATAACAGTAATGATTTATAATGCTAATTGCAGTGAGAGTAGTAGTATGAACTATAGTCTAAACTCCTAGTATCCTCCCTAATCACCCCTATAGTACTCCCCTAAAATTTCCCCTATACAACCCCCTTTAAGGAGTTTAGACTATTGCAAAACTGATCTCAGCCGGCGGTTCTAATGCCTCGCTGGCTTCGCATGCGCCGAGCATTCTCGGCAGCTAGGCGCTGCGACCACTCCGCCACCTCCGGCGGATGGGAGGCTTCAGAGTTTAGGGTTTAGGGTTGGGGTTTGGGGGTTTAGGGTCTGGGGTTTAAGGGTCTAAGGTTTAGGGCTTGTGAGTTTAGGGCTGGTGGAGGTTTGGGTGGCGATGTATCAATGTACCCAAACAGTCCAAGTGTGTGCACGGTAAGCAGACCTCAAGTGTAGCTGGACTTACAATCCAATTGGCGCCTTTGGGTTTCAGGGCGGTTGGCCTAGGGGTTCCACAGTTTAGTGTTGCGGGCCTCGGCAGTACATATATATATATAGATAGATATATACATAGAGCAGCAGCGCTGCCGCCGCAGCAGCGCAGAAGCAGCAGCCGTGGCGGCGGCACGGGTGAGTGTAACATACATGGGTTCTTTGCAATCAGCTCACGCTAGCCGCAAGCCCCCACCCACAATGAATACTCCCAATATAATCCGCTGATATAGTTGGGCAAGCATATTTATCTTTGTTTTGAGGCCTACTTGCGGTACCATATACCATAGTTCTAGAAGGAATCCAGGGCCATAATGTTGATAATTGTTTGGGCTTCGACAGGGTGAGTCTTTCCTTGGGATTGACTACTTGGAGGTTCAGGGGAAATCTAGCCTACTTGTATTTGAGCTTACAGGGCTTCTGGCTTAGGATTAATTACAAGCATGGCCATAATTGGATTGTAAATCCATCTTGGGCCGAGATCCAATTACCTTGAAGCTGCACGTAAGCATCCGTAGACATAAGATGGGTCTCTTTCACTGAGCAGGCATCTAGATAAGCAGTTAAATTACGTAGGTACATCTTGAACCATGGAAGAAGCCTGTATTGGAGCGGCTTCTGGCAAATTTCGGGTGAGCTTACAGAACTGGGCTGCTGTTAAGGAAGTTCAACTAACTTACCGTACTGTGGGTAGAACGCAACTACTAGATTTATAGTAACTTAATATCATAGCAACCCGGAGAAGGTCGAGGCTAGTGTACGTCGCTTTCACAACTGCTTCTGGGGTAGCTGGCTTCTGAAAGAAGAACAAACACCACCCTGGGACTATGAAGCCTGAAGCCTAAACCCTAAGCCCTGAACCCTAATCTCTAGAACCCTAAACCCTAAACCCTAGAATCTTAAACCCTAAATCCTAAACTCTAACCCGAAATTGTGGGATCCCGAGTCTTACTCCCAAGTGTCTACATATCCAAACCATCTATATATGGGTGGTTGTCAAGATTATGGTCCCTTTTTGGATCCCTATTGTAATACGGCACCTAATATTTAGGGTACCCAAAAAGGGACCATCATTTTGACAACTACCCATAGTTCGTAGTTTGCATAAGTGGGGGGGCCCCAATATACACCTCGAAATATCATCATCCTTATAGGGATCCAATTTTGGGGAACCCCCACTTAATCCCCAAAGTATCAAAATCAGAGCCCTAAACCCTAAACCTCTTAACTTTAAATGCCACTTGAAGCTATGGGTGACCTTGCGATGATCTTCTGCCGTGGCATTGGCGCCTTGCGGGCCTTGAAGGAATGAGTAATAGGGATTAGGGTTTAGGGTTTATTAGCAGGTATTTCAGGGGAGTGGGTCCAAGGCAAGGAGATCGTGGGGAACCTTAAGGAGTTGTGGGGACTACTAAGGGGAATTCGCAATTTTGGGGCTTACTAGGTATCTGCCCCCCTTTAACCGGCCCATTCCCCCTGAGGATCTGGTAGGAAAGGTTTGGGGCTTCGTGTTTCGGATTTAGAGATTCAGGTTACTACGGTTCCGAGGCATAGGGTTCAGGATTCCAGCAATGTAAAGCTAAGGGTTCGGGGTGGCGAACGAAAACCCTAAACCATATACAATAAAAAAAACCTACATGGCAACAAAGGCTATGGTTTGTCACACTATCCCCTCCAAGAGTACACCCCCAGACTTAATATTAGGCCTGATTAAGCCTTAGAATTGAGGAAGAAAGGTCTGAGCTCGCGCTTGGACCCTTGGCCTTTGTGTATTCTGTATGGGTCGAAGCATGCAAAGGCCCCAAAACCTCAACCCTAAATGGACGAGCCTGTCCAAGAAGGCCAACCGCCAACCACATGTAGGGGGTTGCACAAGGATACAGGGGTTAGTGTAATCCAAGTACCAGAGAATCAAGAGCTAAGAACAATTTAGACTTAGTTTTCTTAAGCTGCTTCTGAGCTTTGCCAACATGTAGGCTCTGCATTCTTGCAACCTTTGTACTTATGTCGGATATAGGCATCCACGAAGGCCTCTAGCAGAACTTGGGGAGGGGTAATTTTGTCCTCACATGACAAACAGGATGGCCGCATTTCTGAGACTTGTACTCGATCATCATTTCCCGTCACCTGGCCGTATACCACGCCACCTTGCTCGAAATTTCTCGACTTTTCAGGATCGGGCTTCTCAACAAAGCATTCCCAAACCTTAAACCCCAAACACCCCACAAGGCGAAGAGATGATGCTTGTTTTGAGGACCCTTAAGATTTAGGGTTTAAGGTTATCGCGAGAAAAAGTGCAAATCCGCTGTACTCTTTTGCATTCCCATTGATAAATGAGCACCGGACATATTCGGCAGTTCTGAGCAGTTATGAGCGGGAGTCTAAGCCATCAGCTTATACCGTCACAAGCAGTTAACAAGCGATTACAAAGCGCGATGCTGGGGCTCGGATTTGCGATATAAGTGGCTTACGAACTCCAAGGCTATTTCCAAATAAGTCTTGGCAATTTAGGTGTTGGTTCCTGTCTGCCCAGCATGCCGAAACGACCCTTGACGCTCCTCGAAATAGAAAACATGTGGACTACAGCTGTATTTCATGGGCCGTTTGTCATAAGCGCAAGAAGCGCAGGCGCGCACAAACACACGCACATGGATGCAATGACATACACATACACATACGTGTAGGGCCCACTGAAAAATTCTACACCCACTATAAATGTTCCTGGGCAATCATAAACTTGACAACAATGCATATAGGCAACCAAGGATACTGAAATCCTCCTGAAGCCTAACCCAGAAAACCTAAACTTTCTGGTGGTAGTAGGGAATAAGTGCATACAATCCCTACCCAATTCCTACATAATATGTTCCCTTATTCCCTGCTGAACGTCATTAACTAAACCTTAGCTCTAAATCCTTAAACCCTCAATCCTGAACTCTAAGCTCTGCCTAAGCCCCGAAAGTATGTAAAATAATAGCCCTAAACACTTGAAAATGACCCAAAAGGCCATTATGTTACATACTTTTTGGGGTTTAGGTGAACTCTAAACCAACCTCGAGCCTAGAGAATGCTGAGAGCTCAACTGGACACCGAACGTGGAAGGACCCAGCGTGGATGGTTAGGGAAAGGGCCTCCTGCAGCACAGATATGGGGCTTTACCAAAGGTTTAGGGTTTATGGGGACACCGGGACACCTTTTTGGGAGTTCCTATAATAAGGCCAATAGTATGGTTTTTTCCCAGAGGTTTTGGGTTTATAGGGATGCACCTTTTTGGGGAGTTCCTGTGATGAGGATTGTGGTAGTTTGGGGTCTATATCGGGGTCTCCTATTTTGGGAAGCTACATATGGCAGCTTCAATTTCTATGGTGCTCAACCTGGGTTCAGGGTCTAAGCAGCTGTGTTGTGTCGCCTATCCAAGTGGAACGAACAAGGGCGACACAAGGCCGAAGTATGGTTGTCATATCCTCCAGGTGCATTCTGCGATGTGGCTCGACGGCTTTGGCTCTTGAGGAGACGGGTGTAGGGTTTTAGTGCTGTAGGCTCGGGGTTTCAGGTGAGTTTGGGCTGCAAGGGTCTGCGGCCTGAGTTTAAACAGTGGGCTCGAGGCATCGATTTGACCATTTTGGTGCCTCTTAGTTTCAGAATGTCCTAGCATCGTAACACACGACGCAGCCCAGGGTTCCATGATGACTGTGGGCGAGGATGCCGGGTTCCATGCTAAAGCTTTGGCAAACGATGGGGGTTGAGGGTAACCCTACGCCCTGATCCCTAAACCCTTAACCCAACATCCATAAATCTGCATACCAAGGGTCCTTTGAATACCAAGGATCCTCAACGAAAAGTTGCACGCAAGAATCTTTCATCAACCTGCTTGCACCCGGGTCCTTCCGCAGGAGTCTCCTGAATATCTGGGTTTAGGGTTAAGGGCTTACGGGTTTAAGATATCTGGGTTTACGGTTTAGGGGCTTAGGGTTTAACAGTTGAGGGTTTAGGTGTTCAAGCTTTGGAGCTTAAGGTTTAGGAGTTTAGAGTTTAGGAGTTTAGGGGTTTAGGGTATCTGGGTTTAGGGTTTAGGGGTGGGAATTTAAGGCTGAAGGGCTTCTGGGGGGATGCTGTACACTAGGGATATGTAGCCCAGAACACCCTAAACCTTAAACCGCGCGGGAGAACAAATGTGAATTACGAGTCCTCTTGCTACATCACGGACATTTCTACGAAGCCTCCTCTTTTTGATCCCTGCTGAAGGGAAGTGGCGGAGTGAATTCAGGTACCACCATTAAGGGTTGGTTTAGGGTTCAGGGTTTAGGGTTTTAGGGGGTGCCTCTGGTAGGTTAGGAGAGGCCCCAATATAGGCCCCATATGGAGGATTCTAAGGGTTTAGGGTTCAGGGCCTATGCAGGGTATATGAGTTACAACCTATGTCACCGATATTTCAGGGACGTGGGTTCATGAATAGGGACTATATCAGGGACTGTACTAAGGTACCAGAGGGACCCGCCTGAACCCTAATTCAACCAAAACCCTAAACCCCAAACTCTAAACCATAATTGGGCCCATGGTAACTCTACTTAATCACAGTAGCTTACATGAGCAGCTGGTTGGGCAATCACTCCCATACTCCCCTCTTCTACATACTCTAGGGTTTAGGGTTTAGGGTTTAGAATAATGTCCCTGGATTTAGGGTTTAAGATTTCGGCTGTAAGATTTGGGGTGCTAGTGTCAAGGCTTTTTCAAGGCGGGTAATTGTCAGGTGGATACCTTTGAAGGAGGCCTATATAGATATCATAGAGCCCTGTTGCCCGATCTTCAGATGATCCTTATATGGGGACCTGGTAACTGCCCACCTGGGGGTGTTTTTGAAAATGCAAGAAAAGTTTGAGTAGCTCTTTCCTGTCTACTGGGATGAATCAGCGAGGTGGTGTAGGGCAAGAGCTTCATGTATTCCACAATCCTTGGCAAATGGGTTGTAAGAATAAGTTAGGGCTAAGTGCCCGTCCTCAGCGTTTGCTTCCATCTCCATCATTTCCTCTCTCCACTCTGCTGCTTGTTGGTGGCAGTAGCTCATGTGCCCAGAACCCAGCTGTAGCCAAGGCATGGAGTGCTGTGTCTGCGCACCAAATTGCTCGTTCCACGATGTCCCAAGGAAAACGTCGACTCCGATGTTGTTTTGCACATTGGGTGAAGTTCAGCGATGATGCTGGCGGTAGCAGCCTTCACATCCTCGCATGTCTGACTGTAGATCATTATTGAAACAATCTGTTTAGTTAGGATCCAGTACCTACAGGAGGATGTAGTATGTTGGGATCTATATTGGGGCCCCCCATTATGGAAACCATCATTTACTTGATGAGGAACGAACGAGAACTATGGTGGGAGAGAGATAGGGTAGGTTGCCGGAACCGACAGCACAAAGAACCTGTACCCAGAACATGCCGACTCCTTACCCAATCAATTAAGGTCTCAGATCCTACACAGCTGGGCTGGGTGATGAAATGACTGGAACCGCTTTGCTGTGCGGATCATGTATGCCGCTATGCAAAAAATGTGTGTATATACATAAAGGTATGTGCAGAACCCCTGCAGGGAAATTTCTCCAAGCAAGCACTGCATAAGATTGTACGAGAAGAGTTTGAATCCCTTGTTCTCACTAAATCCTCTCAGGGCTTAG
The DNA here is from genome assembly GCA_905231905.1 of Symbiodinium pilosum. Taxonomy (NCBI): domain Eukaryota; class Dinophyceae; order Suessiales; family Symbiodiniaceae; genus Symbiodinium; species Symbiodinium pilosum. The sequence continues at coordinate 129,853 of CAJNIZ010000381.1, read as the reverse complement.
GGTTTAAGACTCGAAAGAAATCCCCGTGCTCCCTATTCCAGCCAACAACCACACTCTAAACGCAGGACTTGAGGCCCCAAAACAAACTATCATGGGTTCCGCTCCTTCTCTCTCATTAGGACTCTTCAGGAAAATAAAGTCTAGTTAGGGCTCATTGAGGGGGAACGGGGGGGCTGGAAGTAGGGTTTAGGGGGGTGGTTGGGAGAACCCTAAACCCTAAACCCTATGTCCTGGATCGGAAGGCCTCTCAGAGCTCGCCATTTGCTGGGCGTGTCTCGAAACGTAGGTATTCTTAGGGCACTAAATCCTAAAGCCTTAGGATCATGACAAGACCCCCGTTAAGAAAGCCCTGAGTTTTTTTGGGTTTGGGGTTTGCACTTTTTAGGGTTTAGGGTTTTGGGGATTAGGGTTTTGATCATGCCTGGCTTTATGGTGCTTAAATAGTTGGAATGGGCCTCGTGGGAAATGTACTATAGTTATCTCAGGGTCACGAGGGAATGCCAGTGGTAGGTATTATTCGGGCTTTGACGCAGAATACGCCATGAAACACTTTTTAATCCAGCTTCCATTTTAAGCTCCATGTTCTTTCCTATTTGATTCTCCGTTGTATGGGCAATATCCTCCCTGTATGTAGTAACCTGGTTGGTACTAATCCAAGCTTTTAACCATACATAGCCTAAACACTGAACCTAAGCCCTAAACCCTAAGACCGAAACCTTGAACCCTAAACCCTGAACCCTAGACCCCCAACCCGAGACCCTAAGCCCTGAACCCTAAACCCTGAGCCCTAGGCCCAAGCACGCCAAAGCATTGCCTCCTCGCTTCGTCGGCCCGCCGAGGCGCGAAGGGCATTCGACAGAAAGTCCTAAGGCAACCAATTCTGATGGGTTTATCGGGTTGAGAGATTACAGGGCATGGTGCGTTTGGGGGTTTCAAGTTTGGGGTCGAGAGTTTACGGTTTAGTTTAAGGTTTACGGGGTGTAGTGTTTTGGGAGCCTATTCAGTCGTAGGATCCATGCAAATTTTTGACTGGGGCTATACGGACCCTCAGTCTTGGGGTTTAGGGTTTAGGGTTTAACGTATATACCGTATAGGTAAGCTAGAGGCTTGAATGATGACCCATATCCTTGTGCGGCCTAATGAAGGTACCCAATTATCGTATACAGGGGCGCAAAACTGCGGTATACCACGGATCTAGAACCAGAACCCTAAACCCAAGATACTGCTAATTCTTTTGGCAGATATCCATTACGCGGTTTGGGGTTCAGGGTTTAGGGGTTAAGGTTCAGGGTTTAAGGGTTAGGGTAAGGTAACCCCAAGTGAAAGCTGGGCTCCAAGCCCAAGCGAAGCTGTTTACTCGTCCCTGCACAGCGGGTGAGTAGGGAATAAGGGATTATGTTCCCTTTAGAATCTCTATAAACTGTATTCTCTTACTCCCGACGAAGCCCCCAGTAGGTTTAAAGCAAGAAAGTATCTTGCGGCTGAGAGGCCATCCTGTTGCGAAGCTTCTGAAGACAAGTGCAAAAACACATGAATAACACACGAAGCACCCTTCTACGCTATCCGAGTTCCCCGACCTACTCGGGATTCACAGAAGCAAGAACCTATATGCCAACCCCTTTTAGGGTTTAGGGCCTGCCATTCCTTTTCACGCGGATTCCAACTCCCCGAAACTTCGAAGCACACTCTTCAACCGACTCCGCGCCTGCATCCACAACCTCATAGGGCAAAGAGGCGGACACAATGATGAGTTGGGAAGCGGCCCAGCCGAGACAAGGTCTCAGCCACTTTCAACTTGCGTTTCAGGCGGCCACCTTCTGTGCACCGCACGTCTTGATCTTTTGCAGCCACACAGCCTGAAGAAGTGCTCTAACCGTCGAACCCTTTGACCTGGCAACAGTGGCATGCCCGATCAATACTGTGCCGCACGTCGGCTAACATCGTGGCCTTGGGTCGTTGGTCTGATGTACAGCTGCTGAGAATGCTGGCAGCGTGTGCACTGGAATGGATGTGCAGAAGAGTTTCATTGCATTTCAACCTTTTGGGAGAGTCCACTTTTACAACTTCCTCACGTGGTTTGAAAGCAATTTGAGCGGTTGCCAATCTAAATTCACTTTGCAGTTGAGGCTAACTAGCACGCAACCCGGTCGGCGAACCACCACCCCCCAAATAATCACCATGGTAGTTTCCCTAAATAGAGGGACCCCAATATGTACCCTAAACCATAATGGGGGGGCCCCTGGAAACCCTCAACCATACAGCCTAATCGGGGGACCCCAATATGGACCCTAAACCTCATAAACCCAAAAATGGGAACCCCAACATGGACCCTAAACCATCCTAAACCCTACACCCTACACCCTGAAAAGGGGGACTCGACTATGGACCCAAAAATACTCTGATGGATACGTCTCATTTAACTGCAGGCCTTCTTGAAGAGGTCTCGTGATGCTACTCCGTTTGAGCCATCGTTTATATAAACTCCTGGTATCCTTCCTAACCCTTGGGTGCAGGCTTTAGGGTCAAAACTCCTAGTATCCCGCTTCCGAACCCTAGGGTGTTGGGTTTGGGGTCTAAACTCCAAGTACGCCCCCTAATTTATTGATAGCCCTAGGGTTTAGGGTTGATTGTCTAAACTGCTAGTATCCCCCTTCATAAGCCAAGGGTTTAGGCTTTCGGGTGTGGGGTCGAAACTCCTATTATCCCCCTAAATGACCCCAGGGTTCAGGGTTTAGGGTCTATGCGCCCAAGTAGTGTACCCCTTAATCTCCGTAGTCCTTTATATACCGGCCTAAAGGGTTTAGGGTTTAGGGCTTAGGGTTTTGGATGGGGAACCCCCTACACCTTACGCCCTACACCCCAACAAAAAAACCATCAATCCTGAGCAAGAAGTCCTAAGTCTTAAAGACGAACACGCTCCCAACTCCCAAACTCTGCCTAAACCAAAATTATGCAAAATAATAACCCTAAACACCTAAAAGCAGCCTAAAAGGCAATTATTTTACATACTTTTGGGGTCCAGGTAGACCCCAGAACCCCCATCATTCCGAAGTCGAAAAGCCTCAGCCTGATTTACAGGCTTAGGGTTTAGGCTTTAACTTAGCAATCGCAGCGCTGAATCAATTACGGGTTGTAACTTGCTACGAAATGGGGGAATGGGTCTATAGTAGCCCTCCTAGTATCTGCAACAACACTGTAGTTGTCGTTCTGTTTGCCATTCCTGTCTTTCCTACAAATGACCAGCAAGTAAACCGCAAACCCTTCTTTGCACTCCCCAATACTAAACGAAGCCTAAACAGCGCAAACCGTATTCAGAAGCTAGTACGGCCTCAATCAGGGGAGTGCTCTGACTCTGCTAACAGTTAAAGCCCTAACCCTGAACATAATACCGGTTTATGGCCGAAGCTCCACGACACGTCGCTGTACGGGGTCGGCGGTGAGCCGCCCGGAAGTGACCTTGCAGGACTTGTCTAGGCTTACAGAGGCTTATAGTCTCCCTTAAGTAGATAGAGTATGGCTTTGGGTATATTAAAATAAGATCACCGTATACCCCATATTCTATATACTTAAGGGGGACTGTATGGTGTAGGGCTTAGGGATCAGGATTTAGGGTTATACAGAGGTCCTTTACAAGGCGATTTCAGGAGGTCATAAAGGATTCCCTCAAGCCTCAAAATAGAGTTTAGGGTTCAGGGTGCAAGGCCCTAAAAGCAAGACTGGTCAGGTCTGAAAGTACTAAATGGCTTAACATTATCATATGATTTTCTGAGCCCTACCACAGAGACCCAGCTTACATCCCCACCATCCCACGTCCTCGAAGTATGACACCAAATTCTCTTAAATCAGAACACACTCCCCTGAACGAATATGGAAACCAGAAAAGGACTCCATGAAGGGGCAATAGATGCAATCCTTTTAAGCTGCCGCTAGATGAGCTATAGTCTATACTCCTCAGAGGGGATTATCTATAGGGTTTCCTAAGGGGATACTAGGAGTTTAGACTATAGCTCATACAAGCCTTACATAGCCGTTTCACTAAATAGGGGAACTCACTGTAGACCCCCCAAATACTAGAATCTTTATTATAGGAACCCAAAAAGGCACCCCTAATTTATGGGGTTCATGTTGGTTTGGGTAAGGTGAACCACCGGGCAGGCTTGCAAATCAGCAGTAAGAGGACAACTTGGCCATTAGGGCGTGCAAGAACGATACGTCAAGTTGATGAGGTTAAGGGGTTTCCCTGGCGCTCAAAGCCTAAAAATACTATATACCTAACCCTAAGGCTCCAAGGACCCCCAAAAATAGGGTTTTAGGGCCCAAATACCATTAAACAAATAATATTTGGGCGCTAAACCCCTATTATTTGGGTCCTTGGACCCTTAGGGCAAACTGGGCCCAAAGCGCAGTACCGTTTTTGCAGTGTGCGCTGGCAGTCTTCGAGGTGCCCGACAAGTAAAAGGACGCTGAACCAAGAAGCTGCAGTCCCATGAAGCCTTCAGAGCCTGCCTGCAGACATAGCTCCTGAAGCCTAGTTCAGTTTAGGGTTTAGGGTTTAGGATTTAGGGTTTAGGGTTAGGATTTAGGGTTTAGGGTTTAGGATTTAGGGTTTAGGGTTACGATTTAGGATTTAGGGTTTAGGGTTTAGGATGCAAGGTTTAGGGTATAGGATTTAGGGAAGTGGAAGCCTAAACCTTAAGCCCTGAATCCTAAACCCTATATAAGTCCTAAACCCTAGAAGCCCCAGCCTATGCAACGCTTGAGATTCCTCCACCCACAGTAGTGCTCGCATGCTGTAGCTACCTCTCAGCTTTGTCCTACGGGTCTAGTCGCAGGTCCCCCAAAACTGGGGGTAACATATTGGGGTAAATCCTCATAAGGAATATAGTGTTTGGGGGTCGAAATTGGCGTTTCCAACCTATGGAAACCAACATTTCACTACCGGCAGACTGATTGAAGCCTTTCCCGAAAACCCCAAATCCCTGGGGTCGTACTACAGTGGCCCTTAAACACTTACCATCATCATTGGGAGACGTATCTCAGGAATATACAAGGAAACTACAGTAGGACCTTTATCTTGGCAAACAGATTAAGCCCTACGTAGAGCCAGTCCACATAATTTTCCCTTTGAAATTCCATTGGGTTCTCTGACATTGGTAATAAGTATGGAAACCCCAAAGCCTAAATCCTAAACCCCAAGCCCAAGAACCTCAAATCTACATCCTAAAATCCTAACTCCCCAAGCCAACCCTCCTACACTAGGTTCGCCAGTAACCCCATAATAATAAGGGTACCCTTTTTCCTAGTGTTCAGTTTTAATAGTGAGACTCCAAAATAAAAAGGGTCAAAGGGTACTACTGGGGTACCTAGTACATTAGCAGTGGCCTGCTTCTCGAAGGCAGCTTTGAGGGCATCGGCTCCCGCCGGCGCAGCGGTACTGAACAGTGGTGCGGTATTGGGTTTGTAGTAGGGTCTGGGGGTTCTGGAAATTGTAAAGGGTCCATGTTTTGAGTTTTGGGCGGAGTTTTGAGCGAGTTTTGGGTTTCTCTTTTCCTCTTCCAAGTGAACTCGAAACAAGCGCTTTTGGAGGGCGTTTTAGGCTATGGAGCCAAATTTTGCGCTTTTCCAAGAATTACTGGCGTATGCGTATCCAGAAAAACCTGGGGAAATACAAGCTTCTACTATGGGCTTGAGGGTTTTGGGTTTGGTGTTCAGGGCTTTGGGTTCTCGAAAGTGGGTACCCCTACCGGAGGGACTTGAGGGATATAGAAGGGTTCTAGAGTGATTAAAAGGGTCCCTAGGACTCTACAACATTTTGAGAAATTGCCATGTACCTGCCCGACGAGGTTCTTTCATCTTCAAGAGACCTCTATATGAGTACAAGAACTCATTTTGGAGCACCCCATGTTCAGATTGCTTCGGGCAAGGTTGTTGCATACCACGAGACCAATGTACGGCAACCAATGAGGTTCTGGGGCACCCAACCCTAAACTCTACACCCTAAACCCTCAACCCTACATCCTATACCCTGAACCCTAAACCCATTCCGGCTTAGAGACTTGCCTACTCAGGTCATCATCGCATAGCTTTGGCATCCCACTGGATGGCATCGGCTACCAGCTCTTAACCCCCCCATATAGCATATTCATGCAGGTTCGAACCTTGGGCGAATATCCATCATCAGGGCTGAGGGTCTAGGATTGCTATTCAAGGCTATAACCAAGCAACCACCGCGGTTGTGAACTCTCGTCTACTTCAAGACGCTTGCAAACAATGACACTTAAAGACTTACTGATGCTTCAAGGCAAGTAAGCCTGCCCAAAACCCTAAACCCTAACCCCTATAGTCCCCCTTAACCAGATAGAATATAGGGCATATGGGGAGCTTTTTCTAATATACCCAAAGCCATAATCTATCTACTTAAGGGGGATTAAAAGCCCTAAACCCTATAAGCCTTCAAGTCTTCTTCCCCCCATCCCTGCCGCCTTGCCCGCCGGAGGTTGCAGTACACGAAAGGGATTCTATGCCGCATGGCAACATCGCACCCCAAGCGCAACACCGCCCAAACTAATGGGAAGATCGAAGAACAACAGATCCCCCCCGTATACTATTGGGTGATTTCTAGGGACTCTTTTAGTTGGATCTAATTTCTACATCTTTCCCGGGGTGAGGGGAGAAAACGTGATAGCAGGCGATACCCGAAAGCGAAGATCTACCCTAGATGCGGGTTTTCGATCTAGAAGTGCTTCAGGACAACTAAATATGTTCCCCGTAGGTCTACAAGGGAAGATGTAGGGGCAACTTATCTTCCGCAGCGGTCGTTTTCGGAACAGGATCAAGTACAGTACCGTACCCTGTGTTCGAAAGAGGTACTTTGTACGTGCCACCTTTTATGTGAAGGAACGATGCGTTAAAGAGCGTACGTCTGTGAGCCTTGGTTTGTGTGCTCTGTCAATGTATGTTCGGCTGGCAATTGATGGACAACGCAAGACTGCCTTACGAAGAGGAACTCCCGCGTCTTACTTGGGCACAGAAACTAGTTTTGAGGAAATTTGGTGTTGAATGAAGGCTTGCCGCGAAAGGCTATCTCAGCTGTCATTGAGCATGTAGATCAGAATTAGACAAGCCCAGTCTCCTGTAATTGCAACGGTATATAATATTGGGGCGGGGGGCAGAGGGAAGCAGCAAGCTTTGAGGTTGGAATCTAGTTCAGCCCTACTTTGACGTTCTGCGCATCTTCCAGACTCGCAGGAACATGACAAGGAAACTCTACTGAGAGGTGGGATTGCTGCATGAAAGGTTCCGCGTGTTGAAGCTGTAAAAATACTACAGTTTTCAGGGGGCGGCCCGAATTATAAAGGAATCTCTGAACCCTAAACCCTAAACCCTAAACTCAACCTGTGGGACTTAAAGTCTATAGCGGAATCAATACTCATGCAAATTCTATGATACAGGCCAGGTACTTGGAGGGTCATGATGACTTAGTAAGTGGGTTAGTCACTTGGATAACTGGGGTTATGACATGGCTGATAAGTATTATAATCTACTTGCTTAGTCCCCCTGACCCTCCAAGTATGACCCTGCTTTCAAGACCGCAAACCACTCTAGGTTCATAACTCTCTGTCGTCCAGCTTGTGAGTCAGCCCAGCCAATAACTCATCCAGCATTCGTGATACGGGCAAGTGCACTAACGGTAGCAAAGATGCCGATGCTACTGGCTACTGTGATAAAGTATATTGTCAATCAAGCTAGACTCGACATGGTCATCAAAAGTTATCACCACAACAGAGTCCAACGATTGGCAAACCGCTGGAGTCTGATTTTTCCCTACTAAGAAGGAAGGGGGTGAACTTAGCACGCCTAGAAGAGGCCAGCCCTCCTTGCACACAAAACATACTGCCAATCACACAAAACTATGTAGTCAGCTGATTTGGGCTTGGGCTTTGTGGCTGAGACAACTAGGGGGAGATAAAGAACAGAAGGAACTACGGCCAATTCATCACTTGTCACTAAGCAGTCGCAAGAAGCCCGGCCCCCCACCGCTTGCCCACATTGCAGAGGGTGTCAAAGGTCAGATAGTGGAAGGTGGAGCATAGGAAATAAATAATGGAGTCGACCCCTTTTGAGCCTCGCATGTTTGGGACCTCAAACGTTTAAGCTGTTAGTTACGGGCTCAAAGAGGGGGCCTGTATTCGGTGGTTTCGATAAATAGGAGGAGCCCAACACAGACCCAAAGATACTCTCATAGGGGCTCCCAAAATGGTACCCCTAATCTTGGGAAATCCCATTTTTGTCTGCGCCTTGTAGCAGCAGAGAGTCGCCGGCATCCTATCCTTCCAGTTGGAGAGGTCCCAACCTCTCTCTCACTTAAGAAGGGGACTGCCCTAATTAGAGTGACCGAGTGCAAAAGCCACGCAAGCTACATGGTTTCAACTTAGACCACTTTACCCTTACATCTGCTTACATCTGTCTTTCCAATCTCCCCCGAAATGGTGTCACATCCAGTTCCAGAATTAGATACTAACCAAACTCGAATCCCGCCGTCACCCGTAAAAAAGGCGGTTAAAGGTTTAGGGTGTAAGGTCTAGGGTCAAGGGTTTCACTTCGCACCTACAGCAAATGAAGCAACCCACAATGCCGTCAAAGGCTCTTGTCCGGATGTCAAACTTATGTATGGGTAGAAGCCTACCCTGAAGGTCGCTGTACCCAAGAATTAGGTACTTGGGATTTGGGTAATAGTAGTTATAGTACAGGTTTTGGGCAAGTATATGATCATCCGTACTTGGACCCTTAGAGCTAAGGCATTGGGAAAACCACCTACTGTAACTTACAGCCGACATGTAACTAAACCCCAATCAAGAACCTTCGATGTACTATTGCAGATTATAGGTACTTAGGCCCCGAAAGCCTCTATCCCCCTACATAAACTCCTATAACCTTTTTAAAGTGACCCCAATGACAAGCAGAACATGTGTGCCAGGAAATGCTCAACCTGATGTTGGGCCAGAACCCTAAACCCTAGAAAACGGATATCTGACTCAACAGGAGCATCAAGTTCCAAAGACACATTTTTGAGAACCCTACATGAGGTTTAGGGTTTAGGGGTTTAGGGTTTTGAGTCTAAGCCCTAGAATTTAAAGCCTACTTTAGGCTGCATTGCAGAGCAAATTTGCAAATCGCCTTTGCCTAGCTCTCAGTCACTCTGCTGCTCGTGGATGCCATGCGTCCTGTATTCTGAAACTGACTGATGCTTCATCTCGTGTGTTCTTTTGGGGTTTAGGGGTTTGGGTTTAGGTTTTCGGGTTTAGGGTTCATTGTGTAGTAGGATTTCAGATGTAATCGTGTCTCCCTGCAGCAGCCGCGAGTTGTATTTCGCAAGGCCTTCACTTCAGAGCACAGCTTGGAAGACATTGGCATCCGGAGCAAGCGTATGCACTATCAAGCTATCTAATAAAATCTAATACCTAACTTGGGTACTGCCCCCCCCAGTAACAGTCTATATTAGGGTCCTATTAAGGGCTATATAAAACCAGACTATAATTATTATCCAACTGTAACTGAGGGGGGGCAGTACCCAATACCTAACCTATGGGAAGAAAGCGCCCAGCGGATTGATTTTTGGGGAACCCTAATAAGGGTCCAAGGACCCAAATAACCAGGTTTTAGGGCCCAAATACCATAATATTAATGGTATTTGGGCCCAAGAACCCTATTATTTGGGTCCTTGGACAGGGGAAAGCTGGGGGTCCAGATACTCCTTGCTGTATGGGGTATCTGCTGCCATAGGATCCCCTGATATCTGCAGAGAGGAGCCTCAATTACTAAGGGTTTAGGGTTTAGGATGCCTAAGCCCTCCATGCACCCTAAGCACCCACTATTAGAAACCATATACCCTCATTGAAAGGAAGGTCCTGGTAGCTTCTGACCAGATCATCTATGCGTTCGGTTCCTTGAAAGCCCTCGTCGGGTCATGTAGGCCAGGCGGGGCAGTGGGAGGGCCCAAAAATGGAGATCAAAAAGAAGCGTACCTTGAGAATGGTTTACACTTGGATGTCAAGCAAAACTCAGTGTGGAGTTCGAATCTGATTTCGGACTCGTGCCCCAAACCAAGGTGACCCGGAAGCTCATATGCATCAAGCGACTGAATCTTAGGCGGCTTCCCGCAAGTTGTTGGTTCCTCTACCTACCTGCTTAAGATGCCACGAAGCCCGTCAATATAGTGTCCGCCAGGCTTGCACAGCGTCCAGGACATGAGAGCTCCGGACTAACTTCTAAGTAAGCCCCTACTGATTTCACATATCAAAAGAGAAGGCTGTAATGCAGAAGCCTTACCCTAAGGGTCCCAGGACCCAAATAACAGGGTTTTAGAGCCCAAATACCATTTTCTTAAGTTTTTGGGCCCTAAAAACCCTGTTTGGGTCCTTGGACCCTTAGGGTTAATAATGATCGGTTTCAGTTTGAGGTTTGTTTGAGGGACCATACACCACAGTCATAAAGGGAATTAGGATCAAGTAAACCGACTGGCAATTTATTGAGGCCCCCCCCATTGTAACCGAACCTATTTCGGGGGATCCTCATGATGAGAACTGAAAGTAAACAAGCTGAAGGGTTAAGGGTTTAGGGGTTGAATTTCCCATAAAGCCCATTATCCATTCATTAGGGAATATCCACATTAACTCCTATCAGGGATCCTAGTACCATCTAAGGCATACATTCCCTCGTGTAATAGATATTGGCATTTCAGGGTTCGTGTCCAGAAGCCGAAGTTGGTCTTGGCTTCCAGTCTCAGTCAAGTCTGTACTCCCCTACCCTAACCCTAAGGGTCCAAGGACCCAAAAGAATAGGTTTTTTGGGCCCAAATACCAATAATATTATAGTATTTGGGCCCTAAAACCGTATTATTTGGGCCCTTGGACCCTTAGAATAATAATTATAGGCGCCCTTAGGTAGATAGACTACCGCTTTGGGTATATTACTAGGGTTTAAGGTTTTGGGTATATTATGCAAAGATCCCCATATACCCCATATTCTATCTACTTAAGGGGGACTGCAATCCCTAACAACGCGCATTCCCTTGAATAACTTGCAAGGCTGGGACTTCTTCATTACTTGGAGAAGGGGAGGGGATGAGCACTGGCTGGCATTCGGAGCTCCGGCCGCCAAGAAAGCAAAACATAATTCAATTAGGGAAAATACCCTACATGATACTAGGAACCCTATTACCCAAAGGGTCCAAGTACCCAATAATTAGGTACTTGGGATTTTGGGAATAGTAATTATAGTATAGATTTTGGGTAAGTAAATGATTATTGGGTACTTTGACCTCAGGGTTATGACTTAAGGTATATTCCATGAGTAAGGGCACCACGAGCCCCTGCCATTTTTGAAACACACCCGCCTGGGTCGCTCACTGCTTTTCTATGTATCCAGCTCACGACGTTGCCGTTTGACTGCTGCCTCTTCAAGAGTTAGCGGGCTTAGGGGTTTAGGATTTCGGGGCTTACGGTGTAAGGGTTCGAGGTTTAAGGTTTAGGGGCTTACGGCTTTAAGTTGGCTGGCTTCCCCTAGGGATCCAAAGAGACCAAAATGCATAGTAGCTGCAGACTTTGGATTCGAAAGTTTACAGGCCCTAAATCCCCAAACCCCCAATAACCCTATATAACCCCAATATACTATAGTAGTTTCCATTTTCTTTTCTATTATCCCTATATAACCCCAATATATAACCCGAAATAACCCCTAAACCCTGAAAGGCTCCAGAGGGGCTTTTGAGCCGCTTTGATCCCCGGGTTAAGGCGGTTAAGGTAGAGGATTTAGGATTTTGGATTTTAAAGTCTACGGGTTGAGGATTTAGGGTTGAGGGTTGGGAGTTTAGGGTTTTCAGACTTTAGAGCTTAGGTTTTCGGGTTTGGGCTCGGCTGGGGGAACAGGGACCAAGGCTTGGGAATTTTTACTGGGATTTCAGTCTAAGGGCTTAGGCTTAGAGTCAAGGTCTTGAGATTTGAGGCTTCGAAAAGCTACGGGATTTGGGACTAAGGCTCAGGGGGTCAGGGTGTGGCACTCTGGGATAGGATTTGGGGCGCAAGTCTACGGATGCGTGAAGGCCTCGTGTTTGAGGCTTGAGGCCTAGGGTTTAGGGTTTGGAGACAAAGGTTGAGGGTTTGGAGCCAAGACGTGGCAGGATTTTTGGATGCGGTTTCTCAGAATGCTCACTGCTAAGGTGGCCGTGAGCCTAAAACACTCTTTGAGCTCTAGATACAAGTGTTTCTCAAAGCCGCGTGCTCTCAAGTCTTAGACCCCTACAGTGGCTATGAAGGATATTTGGGGGTTTACAAGCAATGTGACTGCTCTTCACAGACAAGCATACAGCTCGTTCTACAGTATATCTGAGAAGCAGGGGTCTAGGCCTTTGGGCATTACCCTAATGAGCTGACACAGGGATATCTGAGGAAGTGAAAAAAAACATGGAAACTACCACACCCCTGCACCCCTGTTTACATCAAATATGTTCGGGGATACTGACTGAAGGCGTCTGCGGACGAATATTTAATCACATCATTTTTGGGGCGAGGTGTATTGTATTAGGGGGGGGTGGGAAGAGGTGTTGACAGGTAGACTGAAAGGATAACAGCTTCTTGCGCGGCAAGCTGTGAAGAGAACACCCGTTAGCCCATAAAGGCAGACCCATGACCCCATAATTAGACTTACCACTTCTTTGGCCATCTGGGTCCTTACACCACAAGATCTACCTCCAGAGGGAAAACTAGTAGATGAACCCCCCGAAAGCAAACACCCTTGTATTTTTCGAAATGCTGGCCTGGGGCCCTGCAACCACCTAAAGGTTGTCTACAAAGGGATCCTAATTTCTTGGGGGGGATCCAACAAAACCATATAACGATATGTATACGTACATGCACATGTAAACCTTAAACATCCTTAAACGATACAAACTAAAGCCTTACACGATACGTACGGCTACTAATCAATGTCAAAACCGCGTGCCCCGCATTAACGTCAGTATGCTGTCTGATCCGGAGGGTTTCTATGGCGCAGTTGATCTTGAGGGTCTGGATCGATAGCACAGCATAATCTTCTTTACTATGGTATGGAATTCGGGGACTTGTTCAGGACCTCTGGATGAGGATGTCCGTTTCCCCAATCATATTGAGTGGTAGATACATGTGTATATGATAACTTTTATACATCTAAATTAGGGACGGATATACTGCAACCATTATAATGTAGACTCCCCCACGATTTTCTGGAAACCCTAGTGGCCCTAGTTCTTGCAAACCATTACATGCTGCCCATGCCCTCCCACTTTCCTCTTTCGAATTGTATTCTCCATTATTATGTATAGATATAAAAGCCTGCGTATAACACACAAAGAGGTTTCAAGCTAACAGCAACGGAGAGACTGCGGCTGGCGCGCCTTCGCCTTGTTCAGCGCCTCTGCCACACGTGAACGCGTCATGAAGTTGAGGGCCGTTCAGGGCTTTGAGTTTAGGATTTGGGGTCTTTTGGAGTTTGGTGTTTGCGGGTTGAGCGCCCCTGTTTGCAGTCATGCGCGGGGTCTGGTAAGCCTTCTCAGACTTAAGTAAGCATCGCCAAGAAACCGCAAAAAACGTCAAAGTGCTACTTGGCCTTAATTGCTGAGTTCAAAGGAACATGTTGTAGCACGAGCGCCGCAGAAGGGGCTTTGATCTTACCAAACAAGAGGCTTAGTTTAGGGTGTAGTTGCCTAAACGCAAAATCCTAAACTCGCAAACCAACGCTTCCCACATCTGCCCAGCATTAAGGAAACCCATGTAATGTAGACCTTAGGTGGAACCCCCCACCCTGCAATAGTGACTATAAGGGATAATAGTAACTATATATTAGGGTCCTCTTATATTCCTACGTACCACCATTACAGGGTGGGGGGTCCACTTAATGTAGACCCTTTCAACGGAACCGAAGGCTTTGTAGGCCCCCTTGTGGCTTCCACATGAGTTTTAGAGGAACTTCTAACATGTCAAAAATTCATCCCACAAGCCTCACGCTATAGATGAGGATCCCAGGACCCAAAATAACCTAAATAATAGATGAGATTGGGCACAAAAATGCTTCCGGCCAAAATTACACAGGTACTCGGATCCCAAGCTCTAAAAAAACTGGGTGGTACCTTGAAGGCGCCCAAAAGAATCTAGGGGTTTAGGGTTTAGGGGCTTAGGGCTTAGGGTTTAGGGTTTAGGGTTTTAGGGTTTAGGGGTTTAGGGCTTAGGGTTTGGGTCCCTTAAACCACAGTAGGGAAAATTGTCAGTTATCCAAAGTGCCACCTAGCCATTCTTAGCCCTCAGCCCCTGAAGCAAACTCCGGTAGCCATAAGAGTGATGGTAGCAGTACCGGTGCTAGGGATTAATCCCTTCATACAAGGCTTATAAACACGCCCCCACCTCGTGTAAAATAAGAAACGTTATAAGGAGGGACACCATTAATTTGCAGGATGGGGGTCAGTGTTGAGCACAAAAGTGGTGGCATGGATAAGAACGGTGAATTCTCTGGAAGTCCGCCTAGCCACAGATGTCCTGCTCCGTCAAGATGCTCTGAGGGCTCCCGCAAACGAAGCCGAAACTGAAGTCATAGTATACGATCAGACTGTACAGTACAAGGGTACCCGAACTTACCATCTGCTCCCCAAAAGGCTGACGATCTCAACCTGAATTCGATCAAAAGATGTGCAACAAAAACACCCATCTACTTAAATGAGTTACTTGTGTACTTCGTGACAGAAAATATGTTTCTAATGCAGGGACTTGATTTTTTTGGTGCATGTTTAAATAGTGGGCTCCAAACATAGACCCAATTATACTACAATCCCCTCCCAACAACAAACCCCTAATTCTTGCAAACAATCACATGGGCAACTCCACTTTCAAGGCTGCACTGCACCACCCTAAATCCTGAAACCCTAAACCCTCAATACTGAACATCTACACCCTAAAGCCCTACACCCTTACACCCTAGACCCTAAACCCTAAAGCCCTATACCCTTCCTTCAACCCTGGACCCTAAGTTCTAAACCCTACCTTAGCCCACATTACCCTAGGGAGAAAAAAGGATCCTTTTTACATAAATATAAGGAATCCCATACCCCAAAAAGTATAAAGGATCCCTAACATTGATCCAGCCCTAAATCCCCCCCAAATCCTGAAAATTAGAGCCTCCGCGGTCGGCGGCCGAAAGCCCAGGCTCTCCAAGGAACTCTTAGTCGCCGCGCTGGCCGTCCTCACTCATCTGGGGTTTAGGGTTTAGGATTTAGGGTTTTTTTTAGTGTTTAGGATTTAGGGTTTAGAGTTTACGGTTTAGGATTTAGGGTTTAGGGAAGATTGTCCATATAATGGGTTTAGGATTTAGGGCGCCTGCTTATACAAGGATATGTAAGGATGCTAACGCAATAATGGAGAATCAAATGGAAAAGAACATGGAAAATGAAATGTGACATGGATACCAGGGTTGTGTGCGTAGGGATTGACATTTCCTCATGTAGCTAGTGGACATGAGTACCTATTAAGAAGTATGCTACCCAAAAACACCCTTATGTCCAACCTTAATGGTCTCTAGGTGAGCCTAACACTTACCAGCAGCGCTCATCTGAATGGGCAAATACACAACGGGGTGGGACTGCATTTTCGCAATGAAGCCCTAACTCCCAAACCCCAAACCTAGAGTAGCTCCAGAATCAGAGATAAGCCCAGGAAGGGGTGGTTGCTATGTCCGTTTTCAAGTTGACAGATGCTGTTCTTGGTTGCAGCTCTACCCAACTTCACCCAAACACTAGAGTCGAGTTTTCCCAGCTGCTCACCTCAATCCTACACCCTAGGCTTTCATTCAGTGCCGAGCCTGGGATTTGTATATTAGAATTCCCCCTGGAAACCCTCTCACATTTTCCTGCAAAACAAAAGTGGAACCCAAAAAGGGCCCTACAAATAGTACCGTCCTTCCAACATGAAGTTCTGCTGATTCAAGTTGGTTTGGAGAAGAGGGCTGAAAATACGGCGTTTTAAGCCCTAAACCCTACATACCCCAGTATAGTATAGTTTCCATGTTCTTTTCCATTTTCCCGATATAACCCCAATATGGCCCTAATATTGCCTCAATGGGCGCGGTCCAAGGCCCCAGCTTTGCATCCACCACATCATGGTTACGCTGGCAATCTGCTAGAATCCCTGACCCCCCTTCTGGTCACAGAGTTCCAACTGCTCCCAGGATTGTAAATGAATTTCTTCCGAAGAGGTTCCGAAACCCCAAACCCTGTTTCTTTCCTATATTCCTATATCACACCTACATATGCTTTGAGTCCTAAGCACAAAAAGCAGAACTTCAGAGGATGACTGATGGGACCACGGTTCAAAGCATGCGAAACTCCCCTTCCCTGACTTATGTAATGTTTTTATCGTCGGTAAATCTAAGAAATTCTATGGCGTAAAGGCGAAACCCTAAACCCCAAACCTGAAACTCCACGGCTACACTGACTGCTGATCATCTTTCGGCCAGGGAGCAAGCACTTGCCGCAGCCTCGTTGACTCTTAGGTTGAACCAAGTAAGGTTGGGCCTTCCTGTAACAGGAAAGGAGAAACCAAACTTACTCTGTATGCGGGAGTTAGCACCCGACAAACACTTCTCAGTCATTGCTCCTGGCTGAGCACGTCCAAGACTCCCTCATGTACTTCCCGTATGATGCAACTTGAATCACCACCGACCCTAAACCCTAAACCCTAAACCCTAAACCCTAAACCCTAAACCCTAAACCGAACCTGGTGCATTAACCTACCTCCCTTTCTGAGTCCGTAACACTGGACGTGGTGGTTTCGGATCTCGGGTCTGGGGCCGTGTGGGAAATTACCCAGAGGGTCCATGTACCCAATATTTAGGTCCCCTTTAAAAGGGGATATATAGGGTTTAGGG